>ONZH01001735.1:0-52319 GCA_900303285.1 Rhinella marina
TTCTATGTTTGTGTACAAACCTTCTTCCTCCAGACGCAGAGGATGTCCTCTCGTCACACTCACAGTCCTGGGGGTAAATAGATCATGGGAGAGATCTCTGTACTGACCTCTGATATATTTATACATAGTTATTAGATCTCCCCTCAGTCGTCTTTTTTCTAAAGTGAATAACCCTAATTTTGATAATCTTTCTGGGTACTGTAGTCCACCCATTCCAATTATTACTTTAGTTGCCCTCCTCTGAACCCTCTCCAGCTCTGCTATGTCTGACTTGTTCACAGGAGCCCAGAACTGTACACAGTACTCCATGTGTGGTCTGACTAGTGATTTGTAAAGTGGCAGGACTGTGTTCTCATCACGGGCATCTATGCCTCTTTTGATGCAACCCATTATCTTATTGGCCTTGACACTGGTTTCTACAGCTTAGTTTGCTGTTCACTAAAATTCCTAGGTCCTTTTCCATGTCAGAGTTACCTAGTATTTTACCATGTAGTATGTACTGGTGACTTGCATTATTCCTTCCCATATGCATAACCTTACATTTGTCAGTGTTAAACCTCATCTGCCACTTCTCTGCCCTAGCCTCCAGTCTATCCAGATCCATTTGTAGCAGTGCACTGTCCTCTTCTGTGTCAATTACTTTACACAGTTTAGTGTCATCTGCAAAAATTGATATTTTACTGTGCAAGCTTTCTACAAGATCATTAATAAATATATTGAAGAGAATAGGGCACAATACTGACCCCTGTGGTACCCCACTAGTGACAGTGACCCAATCTGAATATGTTCCGTTAATAACCACCCTCTGTTTTCTATCACAGAGCCAGTTACTTACCCACATACAGACATTTTCTCCCAGGCCAAGCATTCTCATTTTGTATACTAACCTTTTATGTGGTACCGTGTCAAATGCTTTGGAGAAGTCCAGATATATGACATCCATTGATTCACCACGGTCCAGTTTAGAACTTACCTCCTCATAGAAACTGATTAAATTGGTTTGACATGACCGATCCCTCATGAAGCCATGCTGATATGGAGTTATTTGCTTATTTTCATTGAGGTACTCCAAGATAGCATCTCTTAAAAAACCCTCAAACAGTTTACCCACGACAGATGTTAAACTTACCGGCCTATAGTTCCCGGGATCTGTTTTTGGACCCTTTTTGAATATTGGCACCACATTTGCTATGCGCCAATCCTGTGGAACACTCCGTCAGTATAGAGTCCTTAAATATCAGAAATAAGGGTCTGGCGATGAAATTACTTAATTCTCTTAGGATACGGGGGTGTATGCCATCCGGTCCTGGCGATTTGTCTATTTTAATCTTTTTAAGATGCCGCTCTACTTCTTCCTGGGTCAGACAGGGCATTTTTAATTGGGAATTTACTTTTATATTCTGCATTTCATCTGACAGTTTATTTTCCTCAGTGAATTCAGTGGAGAAAAAGATATTTGGCAGCTTTGCTTTCTCCTCATCGCTCTCTGCAACTCCCCCCTCATTACTCTGTAAGGGGCCAAAACCTTCAGGTTTATACTTTTTACCATTTATATAATTAAAGAACATTTTAGGGTTAGTTTTACTCTCTTTGGCGATTAATCTCTCGGTCTCTAGTTTGGCTGTTTTTATTTGTCTTTTACATATTCTATTTTTTTCCTTATAGTTTTTCAATGCTTCCTCCCTCCCCCCCTGTTTTAGTGATTTAAATGCTTTCTGTTTGTCATTTATTGCTTTCTTTACAGCTCTATTTATCCACATTGGTTTTTTCTTGTTTCTTAACCTTTTATTCCCATAAAGTATGTACCTCTCACAATTAGATATTAGGATTCTTTTAAAAATCTCCCATTTTGTGGCTGTATTTTTATTTTTGAGGACTTTGTCCCAGTTAGTTAGGCCTATGGCCTCTCTTAGATGACTAAATTTAGCTTTTTTCAAGTTTGGTATTTTTGTTCCTCCCTGAAGAAACGCTCTTTTTTATATTATGGTCACTATTTCCCAGGTGTCCCCCGACCTGCACATCTGTTATTCTGTCAGGTCTATTGGTTACTACTAAGTCCAGTATGGTCGTCTCTCTAGTCGGGTCCTGAACCAGTTGGGAAAGGTAATTGTCTTTGGTTATTTCCAAGAACCTGTTTCCTTTATTAGATATACAGGTTTCAGTTTCCCAGTCTATATCTGAGTAGTTGAAATCCCCCATAATAATGACCTCATTATGATTTGCCGCCTCGTCTATTTCATTTAGAAGTAGATTTTCTGTGGACTCTGGTATATTAGGTGGTTTATAATAAACTCCTATTAGTATTTTATTATTGTTTTTGGCTCCATTTATTTCTACCCACAGTGACTCCACATGTTATGTCCCTCACTTATATCTTCCCGCAGTGTGGGCTTTAGACAGGACTTTACATAAAGACAGACCCCTCCCCCTCTCCGGTTTTGGCGATCCTTTCTAAACAGACTGTAACCCTGTACGTTGACTGCCCAGTCATAGGTATCATCCAGCCATGTCTCAGTTACTCCCACTATGTCATAGTCCTCCTCGTACATCACTAATTCCAGTTCACCAGTTTTATTAGTCAGGCTTCTGGCATTAGTGTACATACAGTTAAAAGGTTTATATATATTTTTTCCCCTACACCTTTCCTTCTGCACTGTTCTAGTTCCTCCTTCCATTCCTCCCTCAGTTCCATTACCTTGCCCCAGATCTCTATCTGCACTATCTTCCCCATCTATAATGTAGTTACCCTCCCCCCAGTCCCTAGTTTAAACACTCCTCCAGCCTTCTAGCCATCTTCTCCCCCAAAACAGCTGCCCCTTCCCCATTGAGGTGCAGCCCATCCCTACGGTAGAGCCTGTAGCCGACAAAGAAGTCGGCCCAGTTCTCCAAGAACCCAAATCCCTCCTTCCTACACCAGTTCTTGAGCCACTTGTTTACCTCCCTAATCTCCCGCTGCCTTTCTTGTGTGGTTCGTGGTACAGGCAGTATTTGGGAAAACACTACCTTTGAGGTCCTTGCCCTAAGATTATGCCCTAGATCCCTAAAATCATTTTTAAGGACGCTCCTCTTACCTCTAACTTTGTCATTGGTTCCGATATGGACCATGACTGCTGGATCTTCTCCAGCCCCTCCCAGTAAGATTACTGTCAACCCGATCCGCGATGTGCCGAACTCGAGCGCCAGGAAGGCAACAGATCATTCGACGATCCCGGTCTTTGTGACAGATTGCCCTCTCTGTACCCCTAATAATTGAATCTCCCACTACCAGCACCTGTCTGGCCTGCCCTGCTCTCCTGGTCCCCTGCTTACTGGAGCTGACATTCCCCTGACTGGCAGAGGAAGTGTCCAACTGCAGCAGTGCTCTCCCTGAAGTGGCATTCCCCTCATCTGGCAAACTTTTTGGGGTGTGTCAGATCAGGGCTAGCCTCCCTGGCACTTTTCCCTCTACCCCGCTTTCTAACTGTTACCCAGCTAGCTATCTCACTTTCCTGAGCCTCCTCACTACCATCCTCCCCCACATCTACCCCATAGAGTGCTTGCTCAGTGAGCAGGAAACTCTTTTCCAAATTGTCAGCGCTTCTCAGTGTTGAAATCCGCCCGCTTAGATACACAATGTGTGATTCCAAACGGGTAATTTGTTCACATTTTGAACAAATATATGCACCCAACGGCTGTTCCAGGACTGCATACATCAGACAAGATGTGCACTGGACTGCTCTGTCAATAATGGAAGACATACTAATGGGGATTACACAATAAAAGAGAAAAAAATACAATACAGAGTAGTATGCGTGTACTCATTCCAAAGGCGCAGAAGCTGAACATACTCCTGTCCAAGTTGCTGGTGCTGCAGTCCCTCCCTTTCCAAGTGGAGGACTCTGCACCTTTCAGAGAACTGATGTCTTGTGCTGAGCCGAGGCGGAGAGTTCCAAGCCATCATTTCTTTGAGAAACAGGCAGTACCAGCCCTGCACAAATATGTAGAACAGAAGGTGGGCTAGTCCTTGAGTCTGTCAGTGTCTGACAAAGTGCACGGCAGCGCAAAGGCATGGAGCTGTAACTACGGTCAGGGACAGTATATGTCCTTTATGGGCGAATGGGTAAATATGTTTCCTGCACAGGCAAACCAGCAACTTTGCCAGGCGCTGCGTCAAGGAGGGCTGTTCCATGTGCCCTGCATGGCACACATGTTCAATCTGGTTGTCAAGAGGTTCCTGACGTCTTCGACCCATCTGCAAGACATCCTAAAAATGGCCAGGAATTTTTGCATGCACTTCAGCCACTCGTACACCGCCAAGCACCCCCTCCTTGAGCTACAGTGGCAGAACGGCGTCTTCCAACATAGGCTGATATGCAACGTTTCTACCCGTTGGAATTCCACCTTCCATATGTTGGACCGACTGTACGAACAGAGAAAGTCCATAAATGATTTCTTGATGATCCAAGCAGACAGAGGTACTTCCCTGTGTAACTTCGATGTCAGCCAGTGGCAGCTCATGCATGACACCTGCCATTTGCTCGGGCCCTTTGAGGAGGCCACTTTATTTGTCAGTCACCAGGACTACAGGATGAACAACGTCCACTGATTCATGTCCTGGAAAAGATGCTGGTAAATCTGGCTGGTCAGGGGACAGAAGACGTGGCAACTACATCTCACGGACACATGAGCCCTACAGAGCTACAGAGGACCCAGACACACCATCGCAGTATGCAGCGGTGATGGAGGCAGGGAGTCCCTCCGAGTCACTTGTGCAAATGGCCCGATGCATGCTTACTTGCTTGCGTAGTGACAACCGAATTGTCACCATTCAGCTGAAGGATTATTTGTGGCCTCCACCTTGTTGTACCTTCGGTACCAGTCCAAAATGGGGGCCTTTTTTACACCCGCCGAGAGGTAGGACAAACTGAACTACAATAGAGACATCCTATGTAGTCAGTTGGCCGCTGCCTATCTGCGCCATCGTCCATCCCCTCGCAGGTCTCTGCCATCTGCGCTCACGTTCCACTGCCATCGCTGCGGGGGGAAGGTGATGGATGTCAGGAACAGTACCAACTCCATCAGCAGCAGCCTGAGTCTAGAGTCACTGATGAGCAGCTTTCTTCACCGGCATAGTGAAGAAACTACTCACCAGCAACTAGTCATAGAGCAGAACCTGAACCAGAAGGTGGCGGCAAACTTGGAGTGCCCCCTGCCAGCCGTCACTGAAAATCTGCTGGGCTATTGGGCAGCCAAACTGGATTTGTGGCCGCAACTGGCTGAGTTTGCCCTGGAAAAGCTGTCCTGCCCGGCCAAGGGGAACACGCCTGTCCACCCAAAATGTGGAAAGACTGACCTTTGTCAAGATGAATCAAGCTCGGATCAGCCAGAATGTCCACCATCAGATTAGATCATCCATGCTGCCTCACCCATACCTTGACAAAAGAGACCGGTTTCTTCTGGCTACCTGCCTCAGTCACTATTCTGATGCTGCCACCCGCCTGATGCCACACATCTGATGCCAAGTGCTCCTTCTTACACCCACCATAGTCAGTGGGTACTGTTACTGCCACCCACCTCCCCACTATGTCACCAGGTCATTCTGTGGTCTCATGATGCTGCTGCCACCTCCACATTATGTCACCTTGCCAATCTGTGGTCTCCTGATGCTGCTGCTGCCACCTCCACATTATGTCACCTTGCCACTCTATGGTCTCCTGAAGCTGCTCCTGCCACCTCCATATTATGTCACCTTGCCACTCTGTGGTCTCCTGATTATGCTGCTGCCGCCTCTGCACTGTCATTGTGCCACCTCAACACTATCTTTGTGCCACTTTGTGGTCTCCTGATGATGCTGCCACTTCCACATTACTGTATGTCACCTTACAACTCTGTGGTCTCCTGATGATGCTGCTGCCGCTACTGCCTCCTCACTATCTTTGTGCCACCGCAACACTGTCATTGTGCCACTCTGTGCTGCTACCTCCACACTCTGTTATTGTGCCACTCTGTAGGCTCTCCTGATGCTGCTGCTGCCTCCTCCACACTGTCATTGTGCCACTCTGTGACCTCCCCTGATGCTGCTGCCTCCTCCACACTGTCATTGTGCCACTCTGTGGCCTCCTCCAGTTGCTGCCACCGCCACACTGTCATTGTGCCTCTCTGTGGCCTCCTCCTGCTGCTGCCACCTCCACACTGTCATTGTGCCACTCTGTAACCTCCTGATGCTGCTGCCTCCACCTCCACACTGTCATTGTGCCACTCTGTAACCTCCTGATGCTGCTGCTGCCACCTCCACACTGTCATTGTGCTACTCTGTGCCCGCTGCTACTCTTATGCTGCTGCCACCTCCAGACTCATTAGGCCACTTTGTGGTCTTCTCATGCTGCTTCCACCTCACTACTATGTCATTGGGCCACTCTGTACTTCTCACGCTGTTCCCACCCTCCCCACTTCATGACTGGGACACTATTTTGCCTTTTGGCCTGGCTGACATCATTTATTTGACCCTTCTTCTAATCTGTCAGAAGAAAGGGAAAATGAGACGCACAACGGATCCTGTCTATGTAGCAGCTGTAAGTCCTGTATGACATGGGCCCATCAGAATTGGCTTATGATTCGGTAGCCAAAAGCAGGAGTAGGTACAAAACACAGAAGACATGCAAATATTCCATTCACATGTCATCTGTTTTCGATCCACTCCTGTTTTTTTTTTTTGCTTTAGCAATACTGATGGATTACTGACCTAATGCTGACCAAGTGAAGGTGGATGCTCCACAGACAGGATCCGTTTTTTGGGGGTTATTGTTCTGATGGATCAGAGAAAGGGCAAAATAATCAGCAACGTCAACACAAACTTACTGCTGACACCCACTCCACTCTGTCGGGATGAGTGGGGGCTCTACTTGTATAAGCGTTTAATAGAACAGGTAGAAATCTATGTGGAATCAGTGAATCGGTGTACAAGGAGTGCACTCTTTCACACTATAGTAGGATCTTGGGCCTCTGCACAGTTCTTTATACCTGGTGCTAAAATTGACCTGTAAGACTGAGTTCACACTTGAGTTATTTGGTCAGTTTTGGCCCCATAACTGCCCAAATACGTTAAGTGTGCAGTGATTCTAAGAGCAACGCCTGTCATCTGCATGTCACTCTGACTCACAGTATTGGTTCACTACCACAGCAGACTCCCTATGCGTGTTACTGCAAGGCACAGTGTTCTACACCACTATACAGGCTCTCTGCAGCTAGGAAATAGCCACAAATTAATTTGGATCGAATAGTTTCGGAAAATTCGGCAAACCGAGCAAATCAAATTTTTGAAAAATTTGCTCATCTCTAACCACAGTGGTCAGTATTGGGCCCTATATTTTTATTAATGGTCTTGTAAAGGCTTGCAATGTAAAATATCAATTTTTGCAGATGACACTTTACTGTGTAAAGTAATTAACACCAAAGAGGACAGTATACTGCTACAGATGGATCTAGACAGATTGGAGGCTTGGGCAGAGAAGTGGCAGATAAGGTTTAACACTGTTAAAGGTAAGGTTATGCACATGGGAAGGAAAATACATGTCACCAGTACATACTAAATGCTTAAACACTGGGTAACACTGACAGGGAAAAGGACTTAGGAATTTTAGTAGACAGCTAACTTAACTGTAGAAAACAGTGCCAGGCAGCTGCTGCCAAGGCCAATAAGATTAAGGGGTACATTAAAAGTGCATAGATGCCTGTGATGAGAACATAGTCCTGCCACTTTAAAAATCACTAGTCAGACCACACATGAATTATTATGTACAATTCTGGGCTCCTGTAAATAAGACAGATATAGCAGAGGTGAAGAGGGTTCAGAGGAGGGCAACTAAAGTAATAATTGGAATGGGTGTACTACAGTACCCAGAAAGATTGTCCAAATTAGGGATATTCAGTTTAGAAAAAAGACAGTTGAGGGGAGATCTAATAACTATGTATAAATATATCAGGGGTCAGTACAGAGATCTCTCTCATCTTCTAATTATTCCCAGGACTGTGATGAGGGGACATCCTCTTTGTTTACAAGAAAAAAAGTTTTTTACATAAACATAGAAGAGGATTCCTTACTATAAGAGCAATGAGACTATGGAACTCTGCTGGTAGAGGTGGTGATGGTGAACTCACTAAAAGAATTCTGGATGTATTTTGAGTGCAATAATTAGTGTTCACTGAAGCAAAGCATCCAAAGTTAAATTTGATCCGAAGTTTAGGAAAAATTCAATTTGCAACTAATCCGAATTTCTCAGCGCTTCAAGGTAACAAATCGTTTTTTTCCCCTAAAATGGCAGCTACATGTGTTACAAAGTGGAGTAAGAAGCTCACCCATAATGCCATGCAGACAGCCAATCAGCAGCCAGCCAGCCCCTGTGATGTAACAGCCATTTAAAAGCCTGATCCTGCGCGGTCTCCGACATTTCACTGTGAGCTGAGCATAGAGAGCGATGAGACAAGCGCTAGGGACAGTGTTGCTAAAAGATTTTAATTGTGGAATATTGGATAGCAAGAGTGCAGGGACAGTGTAGGGGGATCATAGGAAGAGTTTTTACATACTTAGGAAGAACACAGGGAGACTTCAGGGACTGTAATCTAAAGGTGAAGGGATCCATAGTAGACAGCGCAATTTGCATCAATCTTTGTATAGGGCACAGAGCTATCTTACTGGATAGACTAATAGATAATCAATTCTATTAATCCTTGATTCTCAAATTGGGGTGAGTAATCTTGCTGATTTTACTGTTATTGAGGTATCCACCTTGTTAAATATATTGTCAACTCTATTCTGCCTTGATTCTCAAATTGGGATCAATAACCTGTCCACTTCTACTGTTAGTCGGATGTCCACATAATTTAATGGATAAACAATTCTACTATGCCTTGATTCTCAAATTTGGGAGAATAACATGTCTTGTTCTACTGTTAGTGGGGTGTCCACATTGACACTGAATAACTTATTTTACATATACAGTTAGTTTTACAGTACAGTATGTCCAACAGACCAGTTGCCAGGGCCCTCCAACGGAATGGGCAGTGGCAAAAATGTTGCTGGAGCCGGCAGAAGTACCAGTAGAAGGTGGGTGGTAGCAGCAGCTGCAATAACAGGTCAAAGCTGCCACTGTCATCCAGCAGTTGTGTTTTGACAACCAATCTCTCTGTCCTGGACTGGCTGACTCAGTCTTCAACATCATCTCAACTGACATCAGACACCCACAGCCAGGAGTCTGTGGGTTCCCCTGACACAGCACTTAGTTGGTATGGCCCAGGAACAAGCTCTGTGCCCTCACCTGTTCTGAACCTGCCTCTTTCCTTTGCTGCTCCCTCTCAGGCAAGTAATCCATGCCACCAGCTCTGCTCTGGCTTTTAGTGAGGAAGATATTATTAAGGACAGTCAGCAGCTACTGACCAGCCCAGATTTGGAGAAGAGGTCCGCTGCTTCCTCCTATAGGCATGCAAGTAGTGTTGCGAGCAGTCAGGGACGTGGCCATGAGGCTAGTGAGGTTGACATAAGTGATGTGCTGACAGTAATGGATGATGATGTAGCTGATGGCATGTGGGAGCTGAGTGAAGAGGGGGCTTCTTCATCATCATTGGGGGGTGTGAGGGTGGCAGCTTACGTGTGCAACAGGGGCAGGGTAGCAGTGTGAGCAAGTAGGGTGGCAGCAATGTGGAGCCAAACGTGCCCAGTGTAGATCGTCTACTACTCCAGAGCCTACCTGTCTGGAAACAACTAGGGGTGAATGGCTTCATACAGGTAGCAACAGGCAGTCAACACATAGCGGTGGGGGTAAAAAAAACATACTTGCCGGTGGGGGAATTTTTTATCAAGTCGTTTAAGGACTTAAGTGTGGCTGTATGTAGGATCTGTGGGCAGAAGATGAAGCGCGGCCAATGTTGGCAGCACCGCCCTGTGTCAACACATGAAGCGTCACCATAAAGTGGCCTGGGAAAACCGTGGCGGTTATGTTGTAGTACAGAAGCCTGCAAAGCTTCTCCAGCAGTCAAGGCTCCACCACTTCAGCAGAAGGGAGCTGTGTTTCCATCCCATTATCTACTGGTTCTGATGCTCTTCCTCGTCATGCATTTTGCCAGCAATCGATCATTGAGGCAATTGCAAAGATACAACAGTATGTGTTCACTCATCCAACGACGCAAAAGCTGAACATGCTCCTGGTCAAGTTGCTCTGCACATTTCAGAGAACTGATGGCTTGTGTCCACCCAAGGTTGAGAGTGCCAAGGTGTCACTACTTCTCTAAAACAGTTGCACCAGCCCTGCATACATACGTACAGCAGAAGGCCAGTCCTTGAGCCTGTCAGTGTCTGGTATAGTTCATAGCAGTGCCAACATGTGGTGCTGTAACTATAGTCAAGGACAATATATGTCCTTTATAGCCCACTGGGTAAATGTGGTTCTTGCCCAGGTGAACTAGCAACTTGGCCAGGTGATGGCAGTATTACCTCCATGTTCTCATGCTGTGATTCCAGAGCCAATGTCCTCCTCTGCCTCCTCCTCCTTCTTCACCTTGTCATCAGCCCCCACTGTAGGCACAATTCTGAATGGTCCTCCAGGACACCACTGATGCTGAGCACGGTGGTATCACACTATTCTGCACCTGGTTTGCCAGGGCAAATGGAGTCACACTACTCCGCCTTCTTCATCAAGAATTCAAATCCTGGCTGTCTCCTTGCCAACTGAAGATTGAAACCATGGTTATCGATAACGGGAAAAACATTCTGTCAGTGCTGTGTCAAGGAGGGCTAACCAGTGCACCCTGCATGGTGCATGTCTTTAATCTGCTTGTATCCCGGTCCCTGAGGTCTTCCACCCAACTGCAAGATGTCTTGAAAATGGCCAGGAAACTGCATTCACTTCAGCCACTCTTACAGTGCAAAACACACCCTCTTTGAGCTGCAAAGGCAGAATAGTGTTCACCAACATTGCTTCATATGTGGTGTTTCCACACATAGAAACTTCACTCTCCAGATGTTGGACTGACTGTATGAGCAAAGGAAAGCCGTAAATGATATCTTGATGATGCCGGCAGACAGGGGTACTCCCATATGTAACTCTAAAATTAGCCAGTGACAGCTCATGTGTAACACCTGCCGTTTGCTCAGGCCCATTGAGGAGGGACACAGGACTATGGGATGAATTATGTAATTCCACTCCTTTACGTCCTGGAGCAGATGCTGAAAAATCTGACTGGCTAGGGGCCACGAGGCATGATGCCTACATCTTAAGGCCACCTGAGCCCTGTAGGAGGTGAACTGGAGGTTGAGGAGGATAAGGATGAAGAGCAAAACATTAAAATCCAGGAATTGTATACAGCAATTGGTGGTTGATGTGCCCAAGCAACAGGAGAGGAACAGGAGGGCATTGAGAAAGACTAGGCAGATGACCCTGACAGACCATGGCAGTATACAGTGGAGATGAAGGCAGGGAGTCCCTCTGATTCCCTTGCACAAATGGCCAGATGCATGCTGAGTTGCTTGCGTAGTGACAGCCGCCTTATCACCATTCGGCAGAGGGATGACTATTGGCTCTCCGCAATGTTAGCCACTCATTACCAGGCCAAAGTGGGGGCCTTTTAACACCTGTCAAAAGGGATGATAAACTCAACTAGTATTGAGATATCCAATGTAGTCGGTTGGTGACTGCCTATGTGCACCATCGCCCATCCTCATGAAAATCTGACCGGGGGAACCCTCTGTGTTTATGCTTCCCTGCCATGACTGCTGGAGGAGGGGGGGGCAGGAGCAGCAGTAGAGCCATCAGCAGTAACTTGAGTCTTGAGTCCCTGATGAGAATGTTTCTTTACCCGCCAATGGAAGAAACCAGCCAGCAGCAGCAGGACTTGGAGCAGAACCTGAACCAGCAGGTGATGGCATATTTGGACTGTACTCTGTCCCCAAGATCCAAGATCCATTGTACTACTGGCCAAGCAAACTAGAATCGTGGCAACTGGCCAAGTTTGCCCTGGGAAAGTTTTCCTGCCCGGCCAGTAGTGTGGCATTGGGTGTTTAGTGTGGCGGGGGACATAGTTACCCAAAAGACAACTCTCCTTTTAACCCAAAATGTTAAAACCTTTATAAAGATGAATCAGGCGTGGATCAGCCAGGATTTCCTCACATCAGTGCCTGATGCATCAGACTAGATCTTTCCGGCAGCAATGTTCTGACTGCAGTGTGCTGCCACAGCAGAACATTTTGGAATATGGCTTATTACTTCTGGCCACGTGCTTCAGCCACATGCCTGATGCCACACATCTGCTGCCTCTGTTGCCATCTTCTACTACTGCCACCATCTTGTGCTGTTACAGCCACTGCTGCCCCCCACCACTCTATGATTGGGCCGCTATGTTGACTCTTCATGCTGTTGCCACCTTCACCACTCTGTGACCGGGCCACTATGTTGACTCCTCATGCTGTTGCCAACCTCACCACTCTGTGACTCGACCACTATGCTGACTCCTCATGCTGTTGCCACCTTCACCACTCTGTGACTGGACCACTATGTTGATACCTCATGCTGTTGACACCCTCACCACTCTGTTCTGGGGCCACTAGTGTTTGGCTTTCTTGACATCATTGTTTATTTTACCCTTCTTCTGATCTGTCAGAAGAACTGAAAAATGGAAAACATTAACGGATCCTGTCTTTGGAGCATCTATAAGGCCTCTATCACACGGCCAGTATTTGATCATGATTTGGAAGCCAAAAGCAGGAGTGGGTCCAAAACACAGAATACGTGCAAATATTTCCACCACATGTCATCTCTATTTTGGACCCACTCCCGTTTTTGCCTTACAAATACTAATCAATTACTGACCAAATACTGACCATGTGAAGGCGGATGCTCAAAATATAGGATCGTTTTTTTTGTTGTTCTGTGAGATCAGAAGAATGGAAAAATAAACAGTGATGTAAACACAATCTCACTGCTGGCAACCTCCCCACTCTGTCATGGGGCCACTACAGTGGCTAACAAAATAGGTTATCTACCAATGTGGAAACAGCAGACAATGTAAAATGAGACAGCTCTTTCCCACTATATTAGAATATTGGGCCACTGCATGGTTAAAGGGGTTGTCTCATCACAGACAATGGGGGGCATATCGCTAGGATATGCCCCCATTGTCTTATTAGTGGCAGTCCCACCCCTGGGACCTGCACCTATCTCCTAAATGGCGCCCTGCAAAGTGGTGGCTGGATGACTCCGGTCCTGCCTCCACCAAGCAGTTTCCCCATAGAAGTGAATGGGGATGTACCGCACATGACTGGCTACCATTCCCATTCACTTCTATAGGCCCAACGGATATAGCCGAGTGCTCAGGTATTTTCAGAGGGGGAGGGTGGCTGCGCATGTGCAGTGCGCCTTCCACCGCTTTCGGGGCTCCGTGCTTGATAGAAGTGCTGGTCCCAGTGATGGGACCCACACCTATCAGACAATGGGGGGATAGTCTAGCGATATTCCCCAATTGCCTTAGATGAGTCAACCGCTTTAAGTACATTATACCTGACGCTAATATTGACCTGTAAGGCTGAGTTCACACTTTATTTGGTTAATTAATTGCAGCAGTTATTGCATGGTGAGCCAAAATCAGGAGCCAACCCTACTCTCAGATAAGGTATCAATATCAGATCTGCATCTGTTCTGTGTTTTTGACCTATAACTTACCAAATAAGTGAAGTAGGTATAGTAGCAATGTAAACCAGAATAATCTATAATGCAATCCCTAGTCCTATTGTTTGCATGTATAACATGCTGCCATATTTTGTTTGCTATAAGTGTTTTATGGCCAGCTTTGAACTGGCTCAGTGAAGCACTGTAGCATGCTCTGGTGGGCTAACAATGTCACATGACCACCGTGACCTGTGGCTGCCTGTCCTGTGTCCTGTGGTTCAGGAGAAGATAATAATTGAGCTATGAGTGTTTAGGAGGTCAGAGATCAGAGACAGAGAGCCGTTAGCCGAGCTGCCTTACAGAAAAGAGTGAAAATTTAGATCGTGCTACTAGAGAATCTCAAGGCTGCACAGAGACAAAATTGTTAAAAAAAAGACCAATTGAAAAAAAAGATTTTAAGCTGAAAAAGGGTACAAAACAATAAAATTGTCCCCAAAGGTGTACATAGCCTTTAAATTTAATGCAATATCCTATTGCTTTAATATACTAGTTAAGCTTAACTCAATAGACTGTGTCAGCATACCATTGTAAATTGTCAATACCAGTGTGCAGTGGGTTCCAAGCAGAGGAGGGATGTTTAATTGCACTTTTATTTGTGAATCACTGAAAAAACACTTGAAACTTTTCTACTGTTTAATAATCAGTGTACACAACCTGTGACTTTTCATTTATAGGCACCATAATAAAATGGGGCCTATAAATGAAAAGTCTGAAGAGTGGAAAACAAAAGTGCAATAGCCGCCGTCTAAAGACTACGTTTTTCCTCTCAGTCATATATACTACAGTGCAGTGCGAAATTGTGTGGTATGCTGCACACTAGCCGGAGTGTAGAAAATATACGTTTTTCCTCTCAGTTATATATTATACAGTGCAGTGCAAAATTATGTCGTGTGCTGCACACTAGCCGGAGTGTAGAAAATATACGTTTTTCCTCTCAGTTATATATTATACAGTGCAGTGCAAAATTATGTCGTGTGCTGCACACTAGCCGGAGTGTAGAAAATATACGTTTTTCCTCTCAGTTATATATCCTACAGTCCAGTGAACAATTATGTAGAGTACTGTACAGTAGCGTCATTCTAGGGAATACGTTTTTCTCTCATTTCTATACACTACAGTCCATTGAACAATTATGTAGTGTACTGTACAGTAGCGTCAGTCTAGTGAATACGTTTTTCTGTCATTTCTATACATTACAGTCCAGTGAACAATTATTTAGTGTACTGTACAGTAGCGTCATTCTAGGAAATACGTTTTTCTCTCATTTCTATACACTACAGTCCAGTGAACAATTATGTAGGGTGCTGTACAGTAGCGTCAGTCTAGGGAATACGTTTTTTTTATATATCCTACAGTGCAGTGAAAAATTGAGTGGTTTGAGGTGCAATAGCCGCCATCTAAAGACTACGTTTTTCCTCTCAGTCATATATACTACAGTGCAGTGCGAAATTGTGTCGTATGCTGCACACTAGCCGGAGTGTACAAAATATACGTTTTTCCTCTCAGTTATATATTATACAGTGCAGTGCAAAATTCTGTCGTGTGCTGCACACTAGCCGGAGTGTAGAAAATATACGTGAACATACAAAATGTTGAACCCAAGGGCCAAGGGACGAGGGCGTGGGCGTTCAAGTAGTGTAGGGGGCAGAGGCCATGGTCCTGGGCAGGGTGACACAGTACATGTTGATGAGGGAGCAGTGGAAAACCGCAGAGTTTCGCTCCCTAGCTTCATCTCGCAACTTACTGGTTCACGTAGTACACCACTATTGAAACCACAACAGTGCGAACAGGTGATGACGTGGATAGCGGACAATGCGTCCAGTAATTTATCCACCACCCAGTCTTCCACGCAGTCCACCCACGCTAGCCAAGGGAGTAGACCTCTGTCTCCTCCAGCTCAACCTCCTTCCCCCCAGCCTGCCCCCCCCACGGAAAGTATGGATTCAGATCAGGCATACTCACAGGAACTCTTTTTCAGGACCCTACCCAGAGACACAAACCACTGCTCAACAGCAACCTGAGCAGTTGCTCTGTCCCGATGCCCAAAATTTAGAACTTTCACAGTCTGTGGGTGATGAGAGTGTGGACTTAGTGCAAGTAGTGCGTGAAGAGGTGTCGAATGATGATGATGATGATGATGATGATGATGAGACACGGTTGTCAGTGACGTTGTTGTCAGGGCAGTAAGTCCGAGGGGGGAGCAGAGTGAGGAATCGGAGGAAGAGCTGGTGGATGATGAGGTGACTGACCCGAGCTGGGTTGGTAATCCAACTCAAGACAGTGCTTCTGAGGGGGAGGCAAGTGCAGCACCAGAACAGGTTGGAAGAGGCAGTGGGGTGGCCAGAGGGAGAAGCAGGGCCAGAGCAGGTAGATCAGCAACTGTTTCACAGAGTCAAGCTCCCGTGCCGAGGCCTAGATGTTCGCAAGTCTGGAGGTTTTTTAAAGAAAGTGAGGATGACCGACGGACTGTGGTGTGCAACCTGTGCCACACCAGGATCAGCAGGGGAGCCACCACTACCAGCCTAACCACTACCAGCATGCGCAGGCATATGAGTGCTAAACACCCAACTCAGTGGAACCAAGGCCGTTCACCTCCTGCGGGTCACACCACTGCCCCTTCCTCTATGTCACATGCTGGCTCGGCGAGTCAACCCTCCACCCAGGACCCCGGCACGAGCGCCTCCCGCCCTACAACCACTCCTTCACCTCCACGATCCTCCACCAATGTGTCCCAGCGCAGCGTTCAGCTGTCTTTGCAGAAGACATTTGAGCGCAAGCGCAAATACAATTCCAGCCACCCACATGCACAAGCCCTAAACGTCCACATCTCCAAATTGCTGAGCCTGGAGATGCTGCCCTATAGACTGGTAGAGACTGAGGCTTTCCGCAACCTGATGGCGGTGGCTGCCCCTCTGTACTTGGTCCCCAGCCACCACTATTTTTCCCGATGCGCCGTCCCAGCCCTACACCAGCACGTGTCAGACAACATCATCTGTGCCCTGACCAAAGCGGTTAGTGATAAGGTCCACCTAACCACAGACACGTGGACAAGTGCTGCCGGGCAGGGACACTATATCTCACTGACGGCACATTGGGTTAACTTGGTGGAGGCTGGGACCGAGTCTGACCCTGGGGCCGCTCATGTACTGCCCACACCGAGGATTGCGGGGCCTACCTCCGTCACAGTTTCTCAGATGTGCTATGCCTCTTCCTCCAACCCCTTCTCCTCCTCCTCCTCCGAATTACCATCCGTGGGCACGGCGCCTTCAGTCGGTAGCTCTAGGCGCAGCAGCACTGCCGTGAGTAAGCGCCAGCAGGCGGTGCTCAAATTTCTGAGCTTAGGTGACAAAAGGCACACCGCCCAAGAGCTGTTACAGGGCATCACGGCGCAGACCGATCTGTGGCTGGCACCGCTGAACCTCAAGCCAGGCATGGTTGTGTGTGACAACGGGCGTAACCTGGTGGCGGCTCTGGAACTCGGCAGACTGACACATGTGCCATGCCTGGCCCACGTGTTCAATCTCATAGTTCTGCGGTTCCTCAAGACATACCCCAATTTCTCAGATTTGCTCACCAAGGTGCGCCGCATCTGTGCGCATTTCCACAAGTCAACCACAGATGCTGCCACTCTTAGGGCAGCGCAGCGGTGCCTTCAACTGCTAGCTCGCCGACTGTTGTGCGACGTGCCCACGAGATGGAATTCCACATTACACATGTTATCCAGAGTTTACCAGCAGCGCAGAGCGATTGTAGACTGCCAGATGTCAACTTCCACCAGAACTGGTAGTCAGGTCAGTCAGCTTCCTCAAGTCTACAATGAGGAGTGGACGTGGATGTCTGATATCTGTCAGGTGTTGAGCAACTTTGAGGAGTCAACACAGATTGTCAGCGGCGATGCCGCCATTATCAGCCTCGTAACGGAAGAAGATGCCGTGGCACTCCAACGTCTTCAGATTCTTAGGTATTTATTCAGCAAACACAAATAGCAATTATCAGCCTCACCATCCCGCTGCTTTGCTTGTTGAAAAACTCACTGCTCAGCATGAAGTCAGAAGCTTTGCACTTATCACAGGAGATAGGGGAAAAAGATACGTTGCTTGATAGCCAGAGCACCCTCCGGTCTGTTTCTCAGCGCGTATTGAAGGAGGGGGATGAGGACGAAGAGGAGGAGAATGCTGGCGAGACAGAAGGGGGTAACAGTGCTCAGTCCTTCTTAACTCTTGAGCGTGTATGGGCTGAGTTGGAGGAGGAGGAGGAGGAAATGGAGAGTCAGGCCAGTGAGGAGAGGGAATTATTGCATGTTGGGACTCTGGCGCACATGGCAGACTTCATGTTAGGCTGCCTATCCCGTGACCCTCGCGTTAGAAGCATTTTTTCAAACACCGATTACTGGGTGTTCACTCTCCTAGACCCATGGTACAAGCAGAACCTTTCCACTCTCATCCCTGTAGAGGAAAGGAGTATGAGAGTGAATCAATATCAACAGGCCCTGGTGCACAAGCTGAAACAATCCTTCCCATCTGACAACGCTAGCGGCAAAGGGCGTGGTTCTGTGGGCCAAGTAGCGGGGGAGAGGAGGCGAGCAGGCAGCTTGTCCAGCACTGGCAGGGAAACTCTCTTTAAGGCCTTTGCCAGTTTTATGTCACCCCAACAAGACACTGTCACCTGTCCCCAGTCTAGGCAGAGTAGGGGGGAGCTGTACAGAAAGATGGTGAGGGAGTACCTAGCTGACCATACGTGATGCGTTATCACTCTGCTCCATACAACTACTGGGTTTCAAAGCTGGACACGTGGCCTGAACTGGCGCTGTACGCCTTGGAGGTTCTGGCCTGCCCTGCCGCTAGCATGTTGTCAGAGCGGGTATTCAGTGCAGCTGGTGGCATCATCACCGATAAGCGTACATTCCTGTCAACTGACAGCGCTGACAGGCTGACGCTTATTAAAATGAACAAAGCCTGGATTTAACCGGAATTTAAATCTCCTCCGGGGGAAAGCAGCTAAAGAATAAGATTCCTTATGTATCCGATTCCTCTCCTCTACTCCTCCTCCTCCTTCTCTTCATTGCCAAACGCTGACCCAAAAAGGAATTTTTTAGAGGGCCAAATGGCACTCTTTTAAGACAATGTTTCCGCAGGGCCACCTACAGCCCCTCTCTCCAAACAATTTTTCAGGAGCGTCAACTACAGACACTCTAAAACAATTTTTCAGGATCGTCAACCACAGACACTAAAATTTTTTTTTTTCGGAGGGTCGACTTCAAACACTCCAAAAAAACATTTTTGGGAGGCTCACCTCTAGCCATTTGACTGCAATCTCAGTCGGACAAAGGCATTGGTGGTGTCACCGCCATGCTGTGTCAGGCTGAATTTTTGGGTGGTTCACCTGCTACCTCAGTCTAACTCGATCACTCTGTTGTCACCGCCGCCATACAGGGTCACGCTAAATTTTATTTGTTCTTTGCCTGCTACCTCAATCTAACTCGTTCACTCAGTTGTCACCGCTATAGTGGGTTGCACTATAGCAGCCCAAGTCTGAACAGTCCTTTTTTTCTCTCTAACTCAGTGGTTCTCAACTCCAGTCCTCGGTACCCACCTGCCAGTCAGGTTTTCAGGATTTCCTTAGTTTAGACCAGCTGATATAATTAGCGTCCATCCATCAGGACTTACCACAGGTATTCATTCTGTGGGATATTCCTAAATCCTGACTGGCAGGTGGGTCCCGAGGACTGGAGTTGAGAACCACTGCTCTAACTGATCGATACTACACGTCACATTAGAAAATACGTTTTTTTGCTCTCAGTTAATACACATATATTTGAAAAAGTTCAATGGAACAATTTTCTGGGTTGAACTATACTAGGCCAAGTCTGCACAATCCTTTGTTTCTCTCTAATTGCTATATGCTACATGTCACTTTAGAAAATACGTTTTATTGCTCTGTTATACAAATATATTTGAAAAAGGTCACTGTGGGACAATTTTCTGGGTTGCTCTATGCCAGGCCCAGTCTGCACAATCCTTTGTTTCTCTCTAATGGATATATAATACAGTTATATACACAAAATTTTGAACCCAGCAGGGGTGCCACCACTACCAGCCTAACCACCACCAGCATGCGCAGGCATATGAGTGCTAAAAACCTGACTCAATGGAACCAAGGCCGTTCACCTCCTGCGGGTCACACCACTGCTCCTTCCCCTGTGTCACTTGCTGCCTCTGTGAGTCAACCCCCCGCCCAGGACCCCGGCACGAGTGCCTCCCGCCCGAAAAACTACCCCTTCGCCTCCACGATCCTCCACACTGTCCACCAATGTGTCCCTGCGCAGCGTTCAGCTGTCATTAGATCAGACATTGGAGCGCAAGCGGAAATAAAGTTCCACCCACCCACATGCACAAGCCCTCAACGTCCATATACAGGGCCACGATAAATTTTATTGTGCATCGCCTGCTCCCGCAGTGTAACTCGGTCACTCTGTTGTCACAGCCATACAGGGCCACTCTAAATTTTAATGTGCATCGCCTGCTCCCGCAGTGTATCTCAGTCACTCTGTAGTCACAGCCATACAGGGCCACGATAAATTTTTATGTGCTTCGCCTGCTCCCGCAGTGTAACTCGGTCACTCTGTAGTCACAGCCATACAGGGCCACGCTAAATTGTAATGTGCTTTGCCTGCTCCCACAGTGTATCTCGGTCACTCTGTAGTCACAGCCATACAGGGCCATGCTAAATTGTAATGTGCTTCGCCTGCTCCCGCAGTGTAACTCGGTCACTCTGTAGTCAAAGCCATACAGGGCCACGCTAAATTTTTATGTGCTTCTCCTGCTCCCGCAGTGTAACTCGGTCACTCTGTAGTCACAGCCATACAGGGCCACGATAAATTTTTATGTGCTTTGCCTGCTCCCGCAGTGTAGCTCGGTCACTCTGTTGTCACAGCCATACAGGGCCACGCTAAATTTTTATGTGCTTCTCCTGCTCCCGCAGTGTAACTCGGTCACTCTGTAGTCACAGCCATACAGTGCCACGCTAAATTTTTATGTGCTTCGCCTGCTCCCGCAGTGTAACTCGGTCACTCTGTTGTCACAGCCATACAGGGTCACGCTAAATTTTTATGTGCTTCGCCTGCTCCCGCAGTGTAACTCGGTCACTCTGTTGTCACAGCCATACAGGGCCACGATAAATTTTTATGTGCTTCGCCTGCTCCCGCAGTGTAACTCGTTCACTCTGTAGTCACAGCCATACAGTGCCTTGCTAAATTTTTATGTGCTTCGCCTGCTCCCGCAGTGTAACTCGGTCACTCTGTTGTCACAGCCATACAGGGTCACGCTAAATTTTTATGTGCTTCGCCTGCTCCCGCAGTGTAACTCGGTCACTCTGTAGTCACAGCCATACAGGGCCACGCTAAATTTTAATGTGCTTTGCCTGCTCCCGCAGTGTAACTCTGTCACTCTGTAGTCACAGCCATACAGGGCCACGATAAATTTTTATGTGCTTCGCCTGCTCCCGCAGTGTAGCTCGGTCACTCTGTTGTCACAGCCATACAGGGCCACGCTAAATTTTTATGTGCTTCTCCTGCTCCCGCAGTGTAACTCGGTCACTCTGTAGTCACAGCCATACAGTGCCACGCTAAATTTTTATGTGCTTCACCTGCTCCCGCAGTGTAACTCGGTCACTCTGTTGTCACAGCCATACAGGGTCACGCTAAATTTTTATGTGCTTCGCCTGCTCCCGCAGTGTAGCTCGGTCACTCTGTTGTCACAGCCATACAGGGCCACGATAAATTTTTATGTGCTTCGCCTGCTCCCGCAGTGTAACTCGTTCACTCTGTAGTCACAGCCATACAGTGCCTTGCTAAATTTTTATGTGCTTCGCCTGCTCCCGCAGTGTAACTCGGTCACTCTGTTGTCACAGCCCTACAGGGTCACGCTAAATTTTTATGTGCTTCGCCTGCTCCCGCAGTGTAACTCGGTCACTCTGTAGTCACAGCCATACAGGGCCACGCTAAATTTTTATGTGCTTTGCCTGCTACCGCAGTATAACTCGGACACTCTGAACGAGTCTGACCCTGGGGGCGCTCACGTACTGCCCACACCGAGGATTGCGGGGCCTACCTCGGTCACGGTTTCTCAGACCTATTATGCCTCTTCCTCCAACCCCTCCTCCTACTCTCAGTTACCATCCATGAGCACGGCACCTTCAGTCGGTAGCACTAGGCGCAGCAGCAGTGCCGTGGGAAAGCGCCAGTAGGCAGTGCTCAAACTGCTGAGCTTAGGTGATAAAAAGCACACCGCCCAAGAGCTGTTACAGGGCATCATGGCGCAGACTGATCTGTGGCTGGCACCGCTGAACCTCAAACCAGGCATGGTTGTGTGTGACAACGGGCGTAACCTGTTGGTGGCTCTGCAACTCAGCAGACTCACACATGTGCCATGCCTGGCCCACGTGTTCAATCTCATAGTTCTGCGGTGTTTTTGTTTTTTTGCCTGCTACCTCACTCTAACTCGGTCACTCTGTTGTCACCGCCATACAGGGTCACGCTAAATTTTATTTCTTCTTCGACTGCTACCTCAGCCTAACTCAGTCACTCTGTTGTCACCGCCATGCTGCGTCAGGGTAAATTTTTTGGTGGCTCAACTGCTACCTCTTGTAACTTGGTCACTTGTTGGTGTCACCGCCATGCTGTGTCAGGCTTATGCCTGCGTCGTGGGGCGGGGGATAGGACAGCAGTGCCAGCATGGGCATGGGTGATGGACCTTCGTTGCACCTAGTTGGGTGCTTCCCTAACACGTGATGGGCATGTGCCTCGCCCTTCTTGGTTTGGGTGAGCACAATTGCCTTTAGGGTCACCACCAGGCTGTTGACCGAGAATTTGGGGTAACAGAGGGTGGTTATTAACGGTACATACTCAGATTGGGTCACTGTCACTAGTGGGGTACCACAGGGGTCTGTATTGGGCCCTATTCTCTTCAATATATTTATTAATGATCTTGTAGAAAGCTTGCACAGTAAAATATCAATTTTTGCAGATGACACTAAACTGTGTAAAGTAATTAATACAGAGGAGGACAGTGCACTGCTACAGCAGGATCTGGATAGACTGGAGGCTTGGGCAGAAAAGTGGCAGATGAGGTTTAACACTGACAAATGTAAGGTTATGCATATGGGAAGGAATAATGCAAGTCACCAGTACATACTAAATGGTAAAGCATTGGGTAACTCTGACATTGAAAAGGACCTAGGAATTTTAGTGAACAGCAAACTAAGCTGCAGAAACCAGTGTCAGACAGCTGCTGCCAAGGCCAATAAGATAATGGGTTGCATCAAAAGAGGCATAGATGCCCGTGATGAGAACATAGTCCTGCCACTTTACAAATCACTAGTCAGACCACATATGGAGTACTGTGTACAGTTCTGGGCTCCTGTGAACAAGTCAGACATAGCAGAGCTGGAGAGGGTTCAGAGGAGGGCAACTAAAGTAATAACTGGAATGGGTGGACTACAGTACCCAGAAAGATTATCAAAATTAGGGTTATTCACTTTAGAAAAAAGACGACTGAGGGGAGATCTAATAACTATGAATAAATATATCAGAGGTCAGTACAGAGATCTCTCCCATCATCTATTTATCCTGAGGACTGTGACTGTGACGAGGGGACATCCTCTGCGTCTGGAGGAAAGAAGGTTTGTACATAAACATAGAAGAGGATTCTTTACGGTAAGAGCAGTGAGACTATGGAACTCTCTGCTTGGGGAGGTGGTGATGGTAAGTTCACTAAGAGAGTTCAAGAAGGGCCTGGATGTATTTCTGGAGGGTAATAATATTACAGGTTATAGTTACTAGAGATGGGTCGTTGATCCAGGGAGTTATTCTGATTGCCTGACTGGAGTCGGGAAGGAATTTTTTCCCCCTAAAGTGAGGAAAATTGGCTTCTACCTCACAGGGGTTTTTTTTTGCCTTCCCCTGGAGCAACTTGTAGGAAAACAGGCTGAACTGGATGGACAGATGTCTTTTTTCGGCCTTACAAACTATGTTACTATGTTATTAGGCAGCCTCAGAGGCATCCATGCATGCTGCCCCTGCTGTTTCCTGTCCTTTCCATGGTGTTTCCATCATTTTCTGTGGTTTCCAGGTTTTCACCCAGCCTTCCCTAGGCAGAGCCTTGGTCCCCTGCAAAAAATGCTCGAGTCTCCCATTGACTTCAATGGGGTTCGTTATTCGAAACGAGCACCCGAGCATTTTAGTGCTCGCTCATCTCTACTCACAACTTCCTACTTCTCCTCCTCCTAGCAGCCACAGAGAAGTTTTTCAGTTGTATCATATCAGTCTTCACTGCTCCCTCCTACCGTAGTTGGTCATCTTTTTTTTCATAAAAAGATGCAACAAAACTGACTGTGCTATGGAAGATACTTCAAGAGAGTCTCCCTGTTGATGACTTGTGTGAGTATAGTCAGCATTTGGACTGCCATGAGGAGGTTCAGGCAGAGGTGGGTGGCCCCATTAATAGCTGTGTTCTTGGTGGTGGTGGTAGTACTGGCACTTGCATCTATGGTGATGGCAGTAGGGGCAATGGTAGCAATGGTGACAGTGGCACTTGGAGTAAATACAAAGGAGGGAATCATGAAAGGTGCATGACACTGTGAACACTTGGAGCAGCTGTTATGGGCAGGGACAGTATATGTCTTTCATGGCTCACTGGGTCAATATTTTGCAAAGTAGTAGTGATGTGGCAGACAACACAGCAATATTGTGGGAGGGAGACACCACACCGGACAAAGAAGGAGAGGGAACAAGGAACAAGGCCTGAAAGCTAGGGAAGGAAAAGGACACCGGCTATCAGTAAAGGTAGGTGAGTTCATACGCAGGAGTACCTAGAGTCCTATTACACCCTATAAGACCCTGGGGATAGTGACAGGACTGAGACTACCTGTTCCTCCAGAAATTAAAGACGGACAGAAGTCTCCCTCAGGCGTACAACAAAGGGCAAGGAAAAACAACACACAGACAAACCAAAACTAAGTGCAAAAGAGAAAGGAAACATTTAACTTTCCAGTAGCTATGGGAGCAACAGGATCTCTGCAGAGAACTAAACACTGCGGACCACAGACACAACTGAAGATATAAATTGCACAGGATTGTGGGAGAAGCAACTATAAATAAGGAAAGTTAAGTGAGCATAATAGCAACACTTGGTAGTAATAGGTGTGGCCAGTATCAGAAATAACACAGCAGTCTAATGATCCACAAGAAACCTGTCAGATCAAAGCACGTGTTGCCAATCTCACAGATCTCCTCTCACCCACTGTCTCGGGAACATCCGTATGTCTTGGTACATCCGTGACAAATATGGACAGTTTTTATTGGCATATTTGTTGCAGTATGGTTTCCACACGAGATGTGTATCTGCCTCCTCCACAGTGGACATCTTCCCCAAAAGAAATAAGGCAGAGCATTGCTTCCTTTCTTCTAACCCCCCATATGTGTGAAGTGCAGAATTGCCATGATATGTTAGCCTGGGTTAGAGTAGCCACACAGCAGATCAGTTGCTTAAGTGCATCAGACAGCAAATATCCTGCTGGTTGTCTTCCCGCAAACTCCAATGGGGAAAAGTGGTCATCGATAATTTCAGGAACATCATGGCTGCACTGCATTTGAGTGTAATAACACATGTTCCCTGCTTGGCGCACTTGATAAATTTAGTGGTGCAATGCTTTTTGAAAAAGTACTGTGGCTTGCAGAAAGGACATGTCCAGAAGACTGTCCTCACATTTCAGTCATTTCTATGTGGCAAAGAACGCCCTCCTGGACTTGCAGCAACAGTACAGTCAGCTACTGCACTGCTTGATCAGCGACATTCCAACTTGCTTTTACACTCAGGCCCTTCGAAGAGTCTACCAAATCTATCAACATGGACAACTGCGAAATCAACAATGTCATGCCCCTGATATTTATATTAAAGCAAACGCTTGCATTGATGTAACACAGCATGGTGGAGAAAGAACAGCTTCTGCATCTTGGTGGCTGTCCTCTATCTATTGAAGGAGGAGCAGGAGGAGGAGGAGAAAATGGTGGTGGAGAAGAACAAGGCTGATGATTATTATGACGATGACACTGACTATGACCAATTATCCCAGTTGGTGACAGTGCTGGAAAGAATTGGTTCCTCACGTATGCTGGCGAGCATGGCAAGCTGTATGCCTGCTTGCATATGGATAGGATTATCAATAGCAGCAAGCAATCTAATTACTGGATAGCCATGTTTTGCTATATTACTTGGATACACCGTACACACAGCTTTCAGCGAGCAGATGCCTTCTGTCCACCTGTCTGACCAGCTGGCCCCTCTCTGACCCCCACTGAATCACCACCCTCACCATAAGTAGCAGAAGCCACAGCAGCACCAGCAAACTTAGTCTCATGAACATGATGGAGCAGTTTTTTCATGTGCCGCACCATGCTGACGCAAATCAGCGAATGGAGCCATACTGTCTTAAAAACCAGGACTGGCCTTTTCCAGCACATACCCCATTGCCTTACCCCAGGGACATATGGGGAGGGATTGGAAAGATTAGAACAATGGCCAGAACTGGCCCAATTTGCTCTCTCTGTACTTTCTTGTCCAGCGTCTAGTGTCATCTAAGAGAGCGTTTTCTTAAGGCAAGGTGGTATTATCACACCCATTTACACTACAAGTGTACAAAACATCACTTTGTCAAAATGAATGAGGTATGAATCCATGGGGATTTTCACATACCTCTGACTCAGGCTAATGAAAATATCTGTCATTTCATTATGGTGACGTTTTATCACCATCCCACCATGCCACTGCCATCCTGTTTTCATGTTCCATACTGTATGGCTAATACTACCACTACTTCCACTACCTTTACTCCTACACAGCCACCACTACTACTACTACTACTATTACTACTACTACTAGTAATACCCCTACATAGCCACACACATATCTACTGCCTTGCCTGTTCCATGCTGTGCTGCTACTGCCAAATGCCACATGCCACTATTACCTCTACATACCTTACCCTTTCTCAAGCCACACTTTATTGCTACAGCTCCCAAATAAGAGGGAGAGTTTTTCCAGCACTTGTTCAGAACAAGCCGGTGTTTATTTTGACATTTACATGGGCAGGCATTGTCTCTATTAAGGCACTATTTTTGGATGTTTGATCAGAACAGAAAAAGCCAATGTTTCTTCTGACACTACCGCGTGGATGTATTAACATAGTCAAGCATCTGCTCCCAATAAGGCATAATTTTTGGAACGATTGTTGAGAGCATGATGCTGTTTTTTTTCCCAATAACACTGTGTATGTTTAAAGAGGCTCTATCACCCAGTTTAAACTTACCCTACCAGGCATATAGCCTGGTAGGGCTGATGACGCTGATAAAGGCCATACCTTTTATTCTGAGGTCCCCTGTCCGGTTTTTCTGAAAAATAAACTTTTAAAGATATTCAAATGAGTCTTCGGAGCACTCAGAGGCGGGGTTACGCCGTCCGAGCACTGCTGTAGGTACACCCCTTTTCTTGCATAATGCTGCCGGCTCCACTAAATGTGGTTCAGTGACGTGGCGGCGCATGCACAGAAGACATTTTCACAAGCCTGGACAGCAAAGAAGAGAACTTGTGCGCACACGCCGGTAAGGCAGCGAGTGCGCAGTCGTTGTATCTCAGTCAGTGTCAGTGTCACCTATCACATTATTTACTATTGCTGCTATTGCTATTGCTGCTATTGCATTAAAGAGCTTAAAATGGGGGAGACAACAAAAAAAAAAGACAGAAATACAAGACATACAAGTATGAGTCCCAGGTAACCTCAGAGTGTCATATACCAATCTTCAAGCCAACTGGAACATTGTTGACTTGAAAAGAATGAGTTCAGACCCAAATCAAATTTTTGGAATAATTCTGTGAATTGGACTCAAAAAATTTTCAAGAAGTTCATTCAGGATATACATATTTAGAGTCTAATTCAAAGTGTATTTATTGTCTTATTCAGTGAGTTCTTCTGACCTTCTCAGACAGGATTTAATCCTGTCCTATGCTCTCAATATACATCATAATTTGTTATTTTCACTGTCTAAATGCCAGAAACCACCGTTCAACAAGTCCAGCAAGGGACCACGGTTCATAAGATCGGAACAGAAGCCAACATGCAAAGAGTTTTTGCAATTGAGAGAGTTGTGTAGTGTAGGTTACAGGCAAGGGAGTTGTAAGAAGTGCTTAAAGAATATTGAAGAGAACCTATCACTATGAAAATATTAAGTAATCATTGTACAAGGCAGGAGGCACTGAGCAGTATAACACGGCATAACTTGTGTGCTTATTCTGGGCTTTGAAGTCAAAGGGGTAGCCCTATCAGTGACTGGCAGCTATTCTGTACGGTCAGCCACATAGGGAAGGCTGCCAATCACTGAATAGGCTGCATTCTTGACTTCAAAGCCAAATATAAACAGGGATATTAATATATTACAAGTTATACTGAATCTGTTCCCCAAAAAACACAGCTCAAACACCGTGTTTAGCATGACAGGTTCTCTTCAAGTTATGGCACTGCTGGTTTTGTTATTTTGGCTATATCAGTGGATTTTTTGATCCCTCTTAACTCCTGTTTGCCTTCTGAGTAAAATCCTACAGGAATTATCTAAGAAAATGTGTTCAACCTTCCCTGAAAGAGGAGCATTTCAGGAGCTTCAATGGGTTAAATTTGCAGACAAATTTCTACTGACGTCCCCTGTCAGCCAAGTCATTTTTGTGCTGCCACAAAGATGACTTCACTGCTAACTATGATGATGAATCATTTTAAATTACATTCCTACATTAAAAACTACTTTGAATATCAACTCTGTCTTAACAATCACTTAAAGGGCTTATCCAACGCCAAAAAAGCCCCCCCTCCCCAAATGCCCCGGCCACTCTCACAGATTATACTTACCTTGCTCCGCACAGCCGCTGTTGCATCTCTCTGTCGCTCGAATCGAAATATCTGGTGACGGGGGAAGGGGCAGCCAATAGCAGGCCCCGATGGGAACAAACCTTCCTAGCATTGCGGGTGACATTAGGGAGGCTCATTCCCATTGTGGCCTGCTATTGGCTGCCCACCCCCCCCTCCCCCGCAAGTCATCAAATGTTTTGATCCGCACAACGCGGAGATGCAGCAGCGGCTGTGCAGGCAACAGAAGCGAGGCGGACACTGGGGAGCAAGGTAAATACAATCTGTGTGAGGGTTCTGGGCATTTGGGGAGGGGGGGTTGGATAACCCCTTTAATCAGTGATAACAATATGTTATTATGAGACAAAATGAAACACCAATGTATTCTAGCATAACTGTTATAAGGAAGGACACTCACCACGCTATCTACATTTCTTTCCTGGTCCTGTTTTGTTCACCC
Source organism: Rhinella marina (assembly GCA_900303285.1). Taxonomy (NCBI): domain Eukaryota; kingdom Metazoa; phylum Chordata; class Amphibia; order Anura; family Bufonidae; genus Rhinella; species Rhinella marina. The sequence continues at coordinate 29,098 of ONZH01001735.1, forward strand.
ATGACCCTGTTTGTGGAGAAAGGGGTCCAAATGAGCTTTTAACAAGCTCTGCTTCTAATGCCACCAGATTTAAGGCAGTTATCCTATAAGTCAATGTTCAACCCTTTAAATAGGACTTGAGACATGACTCGGATATTAAATAAGCCAGCACCTCATCTGCAGACAGCTGTTTCAGGGTGATTTCCCCTCATCAGTGCAGAGCATAGAGCACTGGCTTAACTGGGTGAGAGGCCTAATTAGCATCCCTTTCTTCCCAGAATTCCAGAGGAACATGTATGGCCTATAAGTCTCCACACGCTGATTAAGGCACTCCCTCCCCAAGAAGAGATAGTTCCTCCCAAATCCTGTTTGTGAGTACCAGAACACCATTAATGCTACCTGCCAGGGTGGAAATACTGCCCACATCCAGCCATGAGGAGGCAAATGCCCTTGACAACTAGTATCAAATACATGTTTTACTATCCTTCATGTAATGGAGCTCTAAATATAGAAGTGGTCATCAATTACTAGGAATATGTTACTGACATATAGGAACTAGGGCATTAAGAAGAATCTGTTACATCAATAATGTAGTCTAATCCGCAGGTAGCATGTTATAGAGCAGGAAGAGCTAACAAATTTGGAGTAGCTATGCAGATAACTTGTATCATATTCATTTAAACCTGTTCTCTATGTCTGGAGTCCAAGTCCTCAGTGATTGACAGTTATTATTGCACAGTAACATTGGAAGGCTGTCACATTGATTAGGACCACCCACATGACTCCTAAGCGCATAAAGAGCAGATGTCTAAATTAATACAAGTTATATTTGAACCTTTACCTACATAACTCAGCTCCTCCTGCTTTATAAAATGCTGTGTGCAGATAGCCTAGCATTATTAAAGGGGTTGTCTTGACTACAAATACCGTATTGATGACCTATCCTCAGAACAGGTAAACAGCGTTTGTGCGAGTGCTGTGTCCTCTGCAATGTTTATCTGTACACCGTCTACTTTATAGTGGTGGTACAGTGTAATTACAGCTGATCGTACTATTCAAGTGAACGGAAGAGGAAACTGTACACTGCACTGCCGCTACAAGGGAGATGACGTGCCAGTAAGCTTTGAAGAAGATGCAGCGCTCCCACAAGCACCAAAGTCACTTCAAACAGCTGATCATGGGTGTGCCAGGTGTAGGATCCCCACCAATCTGATATTGATCACCTATCCTCGGGATAGGTCATCAATATCTGTAGCCTGGACAACTCCTTTAAGGTCATAGGTTCTCTTTAAATATAAAACAGAATAAGCACTATGAATATATAAGCCCTGTACTGAACCGTTGTGTTTTAATGCCATCCAAAAACAGCCATAAGGGCAACAAAGAATACATAAAAACAAAAATGATCTAATATATGCAAAATGATCATGTTTATACTGTCATATTACAACTGCATCAAGCGAAAAAAAAATATTTGTATGATCTCTGACTGCCCCTGGCATGTTGCAGAGTCCAAACTAATAAAAAAGTGAACATATGTGCATTGATTCAAGACTCTAAAGATTCATTATAATTGTGACTAAGTGACTAAATTGTGATATTTAATACACAATATTAGTTGCTGGGTCAGACTCAACTGGCACAGTACCATTTCTAAAGCATAAAGGTCTTATAAATTAGAATTTCAGGCTATTAAAACTTATATATGACTATAAAAAATGCACATATAATATGGACAAAAATAATACATCTAATATTGCATTATAGATCAACACTGTCACAAAATGAATCCTGTACAATAAACTTTAACCAAATTATTTTGATAAAAGTAAGTTAAATCATAAAAAATTACCATTATTACCAAAAAGATCTGGATGGATGTGGCTGTTTTACAGGAAATAAGGTTGTCATTTTATTATTTTTCTTTCAAGTTTTAACTTTGATTTTTGTTGCTATAGAACAATCATCAATTAGCTAATACAATATTTGTGTCGCTCAATGAATGAAATTAAAGATTGAAAAAAATTGGGGGCCCAAATACATTTTACTCTATAATACACAGGATCAATCCAAAAAGACATTTTAGTACTTCCCTAGTAGTGAAAAATACATAATGGTGTACATAATGTCACATGAAAGTCTTACTTACCTTTTCATACGTAAATAATTTAATGAAAAGTCATCTTCTCGGCCTCCTAGTTTCTAGAAAGCATGTTTGATGTCTTCAATGTAAAAGTCTCCTAAATTACATTCCCCCAAATTTTAAATTGAGGGAATAGGGCATTATTACGGGTGCTATGCTCTCAAGCAAAAGAAGTCCAAGCTTAGTGCAGTGTCGGGTGTCTAGCAGATGGTAGCAGCTTCTGTGTCTATTTTTATATCTGGCTGTGTCTGTAGCAGTTTTCTCTCTCATAAAACAAATCACAGGCTTCTTTCATTTCCCCCAAAAGCGAATGAATAATGTCCCAGTCCTTGTCATTAAGAATAGGTGAAAAGGAATGTTGCTTTGTCCCTAAGAAAGCAGTGTTGAGTGTGAGCATAGGAGCATAGGTGTCATTAACAAAAATAACAGATAGCATCATAGCCTAAAAATCTGTGGCTTAAATTCCACATGCAAACATTAATTTGCCCTTCCCTATAACTAAGCCTAAGATTGTAAGGTAATATGTAATAGGTCAAAATGGAGTTTATAATCATAAGCATGCCATCCAAAAACAAGATGATGAAGAGCATAAACTGCCAAATGTGCCAGTTGTTTAGTCACAGCACAGCCATTCGCTTTTTTGATAACAGCTCATAAAGATTACTGTGTATTATGTGCAAGCAATTTTTAATTCTTTCTTTCTTTAAGCATGTGCGCCTGGAAGATTTATTTATAGCAACTCCTGTAGAGCAGCACATGGAAAGAACACAGAGCAGACTGATGTCATTGGCATGGAGAAGAGGCTAAATCTGGATGTATACTGACGACAGGGCTGAGTGACAGTGTGAGTGATGCAACACATGGTTTGATGGAGTTTGTTTATACACCATGTTCCAAATTATTATGCAAATGATATTTATCTCTGATTTTCCTAAATGGTCGGTGCAAATGACAATCAGTATAATAAAAGTCATCACCCGTTAGAGTATACATCGAATTTTATTGAACAAACCTGCCAATGATAACAGTATATTCTTCAAAAATTAAAAAAACTGAAAATGCCCTGTTCCAAATTATTATGCACAGTAGAGTTTCTAAAAATTTTATATATGTTTCTAAGAACTGAAAATGCTCATTTGTGGAATTTGCAGCATTAGGAGGTCACATTCACTGAAATAAAAAGCTATTTAAATACAAAACATCCAAAACATCCTAACAGGCCAAGTTGCATGTTAACATAGGAACCCTTCATTGATATCACCTTCACATATTCCCCTTTGAATCCAGAGGAAAAAAAACAGACTGGTTTGCGTTTCCCACTTATAAAAGCAGAGATAATACGCGAGTTTGAGCGTTCACGTGTTTGACTTTTAAGTGTGTGGTTGAATTAAGTGTGTGACTTTAGATTGCGTGAGAGAGTATCTGTGAGAGCTAATTTATTTGTTGCATTGCTGAGTGGCTGTGCCTGACTTTATTGTACTCTGAACCAAGTCAGAGCAGAGCAGTGTAGTCTTGCTTATACACTGTGACTTACTGTTGTTGCTGCTGGTTTATTGCATAGCAGCTAAGAGTAAACGTGATTGCACTATTTTTTTTTAATTTTTTTCCTTTCTCTTCCTTCTCCAGGGTGCTGCACAGGTGAGTAATTAGGGTGTGGCTATCTAATTAGGAGAATTTAAATAGCCAGTCTTGTGGGCAGTTCAGTTCTTTGAATCCAGAGGAAAAAAAACAGACTGGTTTGCGTTTCCCACTTATAAAAGCAGAGATAATACGCGAGTTTGAGCGTTCGCGTGTTTGACTTTTAAGTGTGTGGTTGAATTAAGTGTGTGACTTTAGATTGCGTGACTTCAGATTCGGGAACTTTAAAAGGGACTACAGTAAGTCTTTCCATATCATTGTATTGTATTTTTTCGCTTTTGCTTGTGTAATCCCCATTAGAATGGCTTCCATCATTGACAGCGCAGTCCAGTGCACATCTTGTCTGATGTATGCAGTTCTGGAACAGCCGTTTAAGGGTGCATATATTTGTTCAAAATGTGAGCAAATTGTCCGCTTGGAATCGCACATCGTGTATCTAAGCGGGCGAATTTCAATGCTGAGAAGCACTGACAATTTGGAAAAGAGTTTGCTGCTCAGTGAGAAAGCACTCTATGGGGTAGATGTGGGGGAGGGTGGTAGTGAGGAGGCCCAGGAAAGTGAGGCAGCTAGCTGGGTAACAGTTAGAAAGCGGGTTAGAGTGAAAAGTGCCAGGGAGGCTAGCCCTGATCTGGCACACCCCAACAAGTTTGCAAGTTTGGCAGATGAGGGGGACGTTACTTCAGGGAGAGCACTGCTGCAGCCGGACACTTCCTCTGCCAGTCAGGGGAATGTCAGCTCCAGTAAGCAGGGGGCCAGGAGAGCAGGGCAGGCCAGACAGGTGCTGGTAGTGGGAGATTCAATTATTAGGGGTACAGAGAGGGCAATCTGTCACAAAGACCGGGATCGTCGAATGATCTGTTGCCTTCCTGGCGCTCGAGTTCGGCACATCGTGGATCGGGTTGACAGATTACTGGGAGGGGCTGGAGAAGATCCAGCAGTCATGGTCCATATCGGTACCAATGACAAAGTTAGAGGTAGGGGGGAGTGTCCTTAAAAATGATTTTAGGGATCTAGGGCATAAGCTTAGGGCAAGGACCTCCAAGGTAGTGTTTTCCGAAATACTGCCTGTACCACAAGCCACACAAGAAAGGCAGCGGGAGATTAGGGAGGTAAACAAGTGGCTCAAGAACTGGTGTAGGAAGGAGGGGTTTGGGTTCCTGGAGAACTGGGCTGACTTCTCTGTCGGCTACAGGCTCTACCGTAGGGATGGGCTGCACCTCAATGGGGAAGGGGCAGCTGTTTTGGGGGAGAAGATGGCTAGAAGGCTGGAGGAGTGTTTAAACTGGACTGGGGGGGAGGGTAACTACATTATAGGAGGGGAAGATAGTGCAGATAGAGACCTGGGGCAAGGTAATGGAACTGGGGGAGGAATGGAAGGAGGAACTAGAACAGATCAGAAGGAAAGGTGTAGGGTAAGAAATATACATCAACCTCTTAATTGTATGTACACTAATGCCAGAAGCCTAGCTAATAAAACTGGTGAACTGGAATTAGTGATGTGTGAGGAGGACTATGACATAGTGGGAGTAACTGAGACATGGCTGGATGATAGCTATGACTGGGCAGTTAATGTACAGGGTTACAATCTTTTTAGAAAGGATCGTCAAAACCGGAGAGGGGGAGGGGTCTGCCTTTATGTAAAGTCATGCCTAAAGCCCACACTCCGGGAAGATATAAGTGAGGGACATAAAGATGTGGAGTCACTGTGGGTAGAAATAAATGGAGCCAAAAACAATAATAAAATACTAATAGGAGTTTATTATAAACCACCCAATATATCAGAGACCACAGAAAATCTACTTCTAAATGAAATAGACGAGGCGGCAAATCATAATGAGGTCGTTATTATGGGGGACTTTAACAACCCAGATATAGACTGGGAAACTGAAACCTGTACATCTCATAAAGGAACAGGTTCTTGGAAATAACCAAAGACAATTACCTTTCCCAACTGGTTCAGGACCCCACTAGAGGGACGGCCATACTGGACTTAGTATTAACCAATAGACCTGACAGAACAACAGGTGTGCAGGTTGGGGGACACCTGGGAAACAGTGACCATAACATAATAACCTTCCAATGGTCATTCAAAAGAGCGTTTCTTCAGGGAGGAACAAAAATACCAAACTTCAAAAAAGCTAAATTTAGCCAACTAAGAGAGGCCATAGACCTAACTAAATGGGACAAAGTCCTCAAAAATAAAAATACAGCCACAAAATGGGATATTTTTAAAAGCATCCTAATATCTAATTGTGAGAGGTACATACCATATAGGAATAAAATAATAAGAAACAAGAAAAAACCAATGTGGATAAATAGAACTGTAAAGAAAGCAATAAATGACAAAAAGAAAGCATTTAAATCACTAAAACAGGAGGGGAGTGAGGAAACATTGAAAAACTATAAGGAAAAAAATAGAATATGTAAAAGACACATAAAAACAGCCAAACTAGAGACCGAGAGATTAATCGCCAAAGAGAGTAAAACTAACCCTAAAATGTACTTCAATTATATAAATACTAAAAAGTATAAACCTGAAGGTGTCGGCCCCTTACAGAGTAATGAGGGGGGAGTAGCAGAGAGCGATGAGGAGAAAGCGAAGCTACTAAATAACTTTTTCTCCACTGTATTCACTGAGGAAAATAAAATGTCAGATGAAATGCAGAGTATAAAAGTAAATTCCCCTTTAAAAGTGTCCTCTCTGACCCAGGAAGAGGTGCAGCAACGTCTTAAAAATATTATAATAGACAAATCACCAGGACCGGATGGCATACACCCCCGTATCCTAAGAGAATTAAGTAATGTAATCGACAGACCCTTATTTCTGATATTTAAGGACTCTATACTGACGGGGAGTGTTCCACAGGATTGGCGCATAGCAAATGTGGTGCCAATATTCAAAAAGGGTCCAAAAACAGAGCCTGGAAACTATAGGCCGGTAAGTTTAACTTCTGTTGTGGGTAAACTGTTTGAAGGTTTTCTGAGAGATGCTATCTTGGAGTACCTCAATGAAAATAAGCAAATAACTCAGTATCAGCATGGCTTCATGAGGGATCGGTCATGTCAAACCAATTTAATCAGTTTCTATGAGGAGGTAAGTTCTAGACTTGACCGCGGCAACTCAATGGATGTCGTATATTTGGACTTCTCCAAAGCGTTTGACACGGTACCACATAAAAGGTTAGTATACAAAATGAGAATGCTTGGCCTGGGAGAAAATGTCTGTATGTGGGTAAGTAACTGGCTTAGTGATAGAAAATAGAGGGTGGTTATTAACGGTACATACTCAGATTGGGTCACTGTCACTAGTGGGGTACCACAGGGGTCTGTATTGGGTCCTATTCTCTTCAATATATTTATTAATGATCTTGTAGAAAGCTTGCACAGTAAAATATCAATTTTTGCAGATGACACTAAACTGTGTAAAGTAATTAACACAGAGGAGGACAGTGCACTGCTACAGCAGGATCTGGATAGACTGGAGGCTTGGGCAGAAAAGTGGCAGATGAGGTTTAACACTGACAAATGTAAGGTTATGCATATGGGAAGGAATAATGCAAGTCACCAGTACATACTAAATGGTAAAGCATTGGGTAACACTGACATGGAAAAGGACCTAGGAATTTTAGTGAACAGCAAACTAAGCTGCAGAAACCAGTGTCAGACAGCTGCTGCCAAGGCCAATAAGATAATGGGTTGCATCAAAAGAGGCATAGATGCCCGTGATGAGAACATAGTCCTGCCACTTTACAAATCACTAGTCAGACCACATATGGAGTACTGTGTACAGTTCTGGGCTCCTGTGAACAAGTCAGACATAGCAGAGCTGGAGAGGGTTCAGAGGAGGGCAACTAAAGTAATAACTGGAATGGGTGGACTACAGTACCCAGAAAGATTATCAAAATTAGGGTTATTCACTTTAGAAAAAAGACGACTGAGGGGAGATCTAATAACTATGTATAAATATATCAGAGGTCAGTACAGAGATCTCTCCCATCATCTATTTATCCCGAGGACTGTGACTGTGACGAGGGGACATCCTCTGCGTCTGGAGGAAAGAAGGTTTGTACACAAACATAGAAGAGGATTCTTTACGGTAAGAGCAGTGAGACTATGGAACTCTCTGCCTGAGGAGGTGGTGATGGTAAGTTCACTAAGAGAGTTCAAGAAGGGCCTGGATGTATTTCTGGAGGGTAATAATATTACAGGTTATAGTTACTAGAGATGGGTCGTTGATCCAGGGAGTTATTCTGATTGCCTGACTGGAGTCAGGAAGGAATTTTTCCCCCTAAAGTGAGGAAAATTGGCTTCTACCTCACAGGGGTTTTTTTGCCTTCCCCTGGATCAACTTGTAGGAAAACAGGCTGAACTGGATGGACAGATGTCTTTTTTCGGCCTTACAAACTATGTTACTATGTTACAATTCTTGCATCCATTGAACCTATGAGTTTTTGGAGAGTTTCTGCTTGAATTTCTTTGCATGATGTCAGAATAGCCTCCCAGAGCTGTTGTATTGATGTGAACTGCCTCCCACCCATAAATCTTTTGCTTGATGATACTCCAAAGGTTCTCTATAGGGTTGAGGTCAGGGGAAGATGGTGGCCACACCATGAGTTTATCTACTTTTATGCCCATAGCAGCCAATGACACAGATGTATTCTTTGCAGCATAAGATGGTGCATTGTCATGCATGAAGATGATTTTGCTCCTGAAGACACGTTTCTGCTTTTTGTACCATGAAGAAAGTTGTCTGTCAGAAACTCTATATATTTTGCAGAGGTCATTTTCACACCTTCAGGAACCCTAGAGGGGCCTACCAGCTCTCTCCCCATGATTCCGGCCCTAAACATGACTCCTCCACCTCCTTGCTGGCGTCGCAGCCTTGTTGGGACATGTTGGCCATCCACCAACCATCCACTTCTCCATCCATCTGGACCATCAAGGGTTGCATAACACTCATCAGTAAACAAGACTATTTGAAAATTGTTCTTCATGTATGTCTGGGCCCACTGCAATCGTTTCTGCTTGTGAGCACTGGTTAGGGGTGGACGAATAGTAGGTTTATGCACCACAGCAAGCCTTTGAAGGATCATACACCTTGAGGTTCGAGGGACTCCAGAGGCACCAGCAGCTTCAAATATCTGTTTGCTGGTTTGTAATGGCTTTTTAGTAGCTGCTCTCTTAATCCGATGAACTTGCCTGGCAGAAACCTTCTTCATTCTGCCTTTATCAGCACAAACACGTCTATGCTCTGAATCAGCCACAAATCTCTTCACAGTACGATGATCACGCTTAAGTTTTCGTGAAATATCTAATGTTTTCATCCCTTGTCCAAGGCATTGCACTATTTGATGCTTTTCGGCAGCAGAGAGATCCTTTTTCTTTCCCATTTTACTTGAAAACAGTGGCCTGCTTAATATTGTGGAACATCCAGTTTTCCTTTAATTGGGCTCACCTGGCAAACTAATTATCACAGGTATCCAGCCAAACTAGAGACCGAGAGATTAATCGCCAAAGAAAGTAAAACTAACCCTAAAATGTTCTTTAATTATATAAATGGTAAAAAGTATAAACCTGAAGGTGTCGGCCCCTTACAGAGTAATGAGGGGGGAGTTGCAGAGAGCGATGAGGAGAAAGCGAAGCTACTAAATATCTTTTTCTCCACTGTATTCACTGAGGAAAATGAACTGTCAGATGAAATGCAGAATATAAAAGTAAATTCCCCATTAAAAGTGCCCTGTCTGACCCAGGAAGAAGTAGAGCTACGTCTTAAAAAGATTAAAATAGACAAATCGCCAGGACCGGATGGCATACACCCCCGTATCCTAAGAGAATTAAGTAATGTCATCGCTAGACCCTTATTTCTGATATTTAAGGACTCTATACTGACAGGGAGTGTTCCACAGGATTGGCGCATAGCAAATGTGGTGCCAATATTCAAAAAGGGTCCAAAAACAGAGCCCGGGAACTATAGGCCGGTAAGTTTAACATCTGTCGTGGGTAAACTGTTTGAGGGTTTTCTAAGAGATGCTATCTTGGAGTACCTCAATGAAAATAAGCAAATTACTCCATATCAGCATGGCTTCATGAGGGATCGGTCATGTCAAACCAATTTAATCAGTTTCTATGAGGAGGTAAGTTCTAGACTGGACCGCAGCGAATCAATGGATGTCGTATATCTGGACTTCTCCAAAGCATTTGACACTGTACCACATAAAAGGTTAGTATATAAGATGAGAATGCTTGGCCTGGGAGAAAATGTCTGTATCTGGGTAAGTAACTGGATCAGTGATAGAAAACAGAGGGTGGTTATTAATGGCACATACTCAGATTGGGTCACTGTAACTAGTGGGGTACCACAGGGGTCAGTATTGGGCCCTATTCTCTTCAATATATTTATTAATGATCTTGTAGAAGGCTTGCACAGTAAAATATCAATTTTTGCAGATGACACTAAACTGTGTAAAGTAATTAACACAGAAGAGGACAGTACACTGCTACAGATGGATCTGGATAGACTGGAGGCTTGGGCAGAGAAGTGGCAGATGAGGTTTAACACTGACAAATGTAAAGTTATGCATATGGGAAGGAATAATGCAAGTCACCAGTACATACTAAATGGTAAAATATTGGGTAACTCTGACATAGAAAAGGACCTAGGAATTTTAGTGAACAGAAATCTAAGCTGCAGAAACCAATGTCAGACAGCTGCTGCCAAGGCCAATAAGATAATGGGCTGCATCAAAAGAGGCATAGATGCCCGTGATGAGAACATAGTCCTGCCACTTTACAAATCACTAGTCAGACCACACATGGAGTACTGTGTACAGTTCTGGGCTCCTGTGAACAAGGCAGACATAGCAGAGCTGGAGAGGGTTCAGAGGAGGGCAACTAAAGTAATAACTGGAATGGGTGGACTACAGTACCCAGAAAGATTATCAAAATTAGGGTTATTCACTTTAGAAAAAAGACGACTGAGGGGAGATCTAATAACTATGTATAAATATATCAGAGGTCAGTACAGAGATCTCTCCCACGATCTATTTATCCCCAGGACTGTGACTGTGACGAGGGGCCATCCTCTGCGTCTGGAGGAAAGAAGGTTTGTACACAAACATAGAAGAGGATTCTTTACGGTAAGAGCAGTGAGACTATGGAACTCTCTGCCTGAGGAGGTGGTGATGGTAAGTTCACTAAAAGAGTTCAAGAGGGGCCTGGATGTATTTTTGGAGGGTAATAATCTTACAGGTTATAGTTACTAGAGAGGGGTCGTTGATCCAGGGAGTTATTCTGATTGCCTGATTGGAGTCGGGAAGGAATTTTTTTCCCTAGTGGGGAAAACTGGCTTCTACCTCACAGGGTTTTTTTGCCTTCCTCTGGATCAACTTGTAGGAAAACAGGCCGAACTGGATGGACAGATGTCTTTTTTCGGCCTTATAAACTATGTTACTATGTATGTTACTATGATTTCAGTGATCCAAAGAGCCCTGAGACACAATACCATCAATGAGTTTCATTGAAAAACAAAATATTTAATATTTGACACTTAAATCCAATTTGCATAATAATTTGGAACATGGTGTACAGAGCTAGGGGAACAAACTTTGTTTTCAGACATACAGTAAAACTTTAGTTGAGATTAATACTACAAAGCTGTATAAGGTGACTGAATCTAATGAACTTGGTTGACAGCGAACATGTTGAGTACTTCACAGTTAAACTTGAAAACAAGTTGTAAAATTTTAAAAGTCCTTTTACACAGCCCGACATGGGACAATAACAAGCCCCCCCCCCTTCCCTCAGTGCTTTGTGATAAGAGGTAGGGGAGCACATAACCCCCCCTGTAGCCTGAAGCAAAAGTTGAAATGGCACCCCCAGCCCCCATGGAAATTCTTGACCTAACCCCTTCTCACCAGTCAGAGGTGTAACTTAATGATTCTGGGCCCCAGTGCAAAATCTACAACAGAGCCCTCCCAGCATGCACTTTCTAAAATACTAATGTCTTCTTATGAGCCACAAGGGTCTTTGGGGCCCCTCAGGCTTGTGGGCCTGGTAGTAACTGCTACCTCTGCACCCTCAATAGCTACGCACCTGCAAACTAGAAAGTCTGAATTATAAACAGAAGATAGACCAGAAATTTGTAATAGTTCTTGTTAAATTGTTCTAGTTAAAGGCATTGTGTCACTGCAGCAAATAGCATTATTATGTAGAGAAAGTTAATACAACGCACCAACGTATTGTGATTGTCCATATTGCTTCCCTTGCTAGCTGGATTAATTTTCCATCACATTATACACCATTATAGCCAGATTCCATGGTTATGACCACCCTACAATCCATTTGTGACATCTGACGGTCCCAACAAACAGAGAGGCCAACACTTTTTCCTATAGTGTGCAAGCATGGCCACTGCTAATGGATTTAAAGGGTTTTCATAACCTTGGAAACTAGCATGTATAATATGATGGAAGTGGCTTCTATTAGCTGTCTCTACATGAGAAACGACACTTGCTGAAGTGACACAAACCCTTTAAGTCTAATCCAGTTTACAAACACTCAGAACAGAAGGCAAAGATCTTCTGGATTCAGAAAAAATGGCAGGAAAAAGGAAAAAACAAGTCTGATAACCTAGAAGGTAGCTATAGGGCGAGCAAGCTCTGCTACAATGAAAAAACCTGTAGCAGCAGGAGGAGGCCACAGAGACAGAGTCTGGAGGTGGCCATAGCAACCAATCAGATTCCACCTTTCATCTTTCATAGCTTCTTTGGAAAATGAAAGGCGGAATCTGATTGGTTACTATGGGCAACTAAGCCAGTTCTACTTTACACCAGTTTGATAAATTAAACCATTTGTCTGTAACTAGAGATGAGTGAATTTTTCAAAAATTTGATTTGGTCGGTTCGCCGAATGTTCCAAAAAATGAAAGAGACCACTCCTTTTACACCGATTCATTAATTCCACATAGAATTCAACAGAACCTGTTCTAATAAACGCTTATACAAGTAGAGTCCCCCCACCCCCGACAGAGTGGAGTGGGTGTCAGCAGTTACTTTGTGTTGACGTCAATGATAATTTTGCCCTTCCTCTGATCCGTCAGAACGTTAACCCCAAAAAAACGGATCCTGTCTGCGGAGCATCCGCCTTCACTCGGTCAGCATTTGTTCAGTAATCCATCAGTATTGCTAATACCAAAAAAAACAGGAGTGGATCCAAAACAGAGGTGACATGTGAATGGAATATTTGCATGTCTTCTGTGTTTTGTACCCACTCCTGCTTTTGGCTACCAAATCATAAGCCAATTCTGATGGGACCATGTCATAGAGGCCTTATAGCTGCTACAAAGACAGGATTCGTTGTTTGTCTCATTTTCCCTTTCTTCTGACAGATCAGAAGAATGGTCAAATAAATGATGATGTCAGCCAGGCATGGCAAAGGCAAAATAATGGCCCAGTCATGAAGTGGGGAGGGTGGGAACAACATGAGAAGTCTACAGAGGGGCCCAAGTGGCACAATGACAGAGATGGCAAGGGGAACGTTTCTATCACCACTAATGTCTGTGCTCGAAGAATTGATGTAGAACAAGTGTCAATTATTGTCAACTTTGACCTGCCTGTGACTGCAGAAGGTCTGACAGAGTGGCGAGGTGACATATTGTGGAGGTGGCAGCAGCAGTAGCAGCATCAGGAGGTCATAGAGTGGCACAATGACAGAGTGAGGAAGTGGCAGCAGCATCATCAGGGGGCCACAGAGTGGCACAATAACAGAGTGTGGAGGTGGTGGCGGTAGCAGAATCAGGAGGCCACAGAGTGGCACAATGACAGTGTGGAAGTGGCAGCAGCATCATCAATAGGTCACAGAGTGGCACAACGACAGAGTGTGAAAGTAGCCAAAGCAGCATCATCAGGCCACAGAGTGGCATAATGACAGAGTCTGAAGGTGGCAGCAGCAGCAGTAGGAGGAGGCCACAGAGTGGCACAATGGCAGTTTTAAAGTGGCAGCAGCAAAATCATCAGGAGTCCACAGAGTGGCACAATAACAGAGTGTGGAGGTGGCAGCAGCAACATCATCAGGAGGCCACAGAGTGGTACAATGACAGAGATGGCAAGGGGAAAGTTCATATCACCACTAATGCCTGTGCTCGAGGAATTGATGTAGAACAAGTGTCAATTTTTCTCAACTTTGACCTGCCTGTGACTGCAGAAGGTCTGACAGAGTGGCAAGGTGACATAATTTGGAGGTAGCCGCAACAGTAGCAACATCAGGAGACCACAGAGTGGCACGACGACAGTGTGGAGGTGGCAGCGGAAACAGCAGGAGGCCACAGAGTGGCATGATGACAGTGTGGAGGTGACAGCGGCAGCAGCATCAGGAAACCACAGAGTGGCACAAAGACAGTGTGGAGGTTGCAGCATCAGGAAACCACAGAGTGGCACGACAACAGTATGGAGATGGCAACGGCAGCAGCAGGAGGCCACAGAGTGGCACAATGACATTGTGGAGGTGGCAGCGGAAGAAGATTTCTTGATGAAGGATGCAGAGCAGTTCGTCTCCTGTGTGACTCCATTCGCCCAGGCAAACGAGGTGTAGAACACCTTCTTGCCCTGCACATGTGGTATGCTGGTGGGGCACTGTGAATTGTCCCTGCAGTGGAGGCTGAGGACACAGTGGAGGATGAGGAGGACATTGTCGTAGGACAATAGCATGAGAATGTGGAGGAGGAAGTGGCGTCGCCAGGTCAAGTTAATGTTTGGCTGTGCAGGAAGCACATTTACCCAGTGGGCCATAAAGGACATATACTGTCCCTGTCCGTATTTACAGCTCCACAAGTCAGCTCTGCCATACACTTTGGCAGACACCGACAGGCTCAAGGACTGGCTCACCTTCTGTTCTACATATTTGTGCAGGGCTTGGATCTCTCCACCTCAGCTCGGCACAAGCCATCAGTTCTCTGAAAGGTTCAGAGTCCACCACTTTGAAAGGGAGGGACTGCAGCACCAGCAACTTGGCCAGGAGCATGTTCAGCTTCTGCGCTGTTGGATGAGTACATGCATACTGCTGTCTCTTGGCAATTGCTTCGCTGATTAATTGTTGACGGAATGACTGACGAGGAGTAGGAGGAGAAGCAGGAGCATCAGATGATGGGAAGGACAGACAGCCTCCCTTCGGCTGAGGTGGTGGAGCCTTGACTGTTTGAAATCGCTTGCATGCCACTGGGTGATGCTGCAGCAGGCTGGACCACCACATTGGAGCCACGGTTCTCCCAGGCCACTTTATGGTGACGCTGCATATGTTGACACAGGGCCGTGGTGCTAACATTGGAACCCTGGCCATGCTTCACCTTCTGCCCACAGATTCTACAAATGGCTATGTTCACCTCACCCTGCAGCTTAACAAAAAACTGCCACACCGCCGAGTAGGTGATTTTACCCCCAACACTCCGCACTGACTGACTGCTACCGCCGCTGCCTCCACAAACCCCTGCACCACTACTTTCCAGCCCGGTAGGCTCCTGCGAAGCGGGTGGTCTATCCCGGGCACGTTTGGCTCCCAACCTCTGACTCTTCGCCACTCTAGCGACTTGCTGTCTCTGCCGCTGCTTCAAGGGGAAGCTGCCACCCTCTTCTCCTGATGATGATGAAGCCCCTTCTTCACCTGGCTCCCAAGTGCGATCAGCTTCATCATCATCATCGGGTACTGTCTGCAATTCACTGATTTCCTCCTCAATGGTCTCTGGGTCAGGAGCCTGACTGCTCGCAACACCAGCACCCACGCCACTCTCCTCATCACTACTTGCCCGCCTACCAGAGGCTGCAGGTGTCTCCTCCTTGGCTGGTCAGTAGCTGCTGACTCTCCTCTAGTAGCTCGTTCTCACTGTATATTGGAGCTGAGCCCACAGTACTTCTCTGGCTGAGGGAACAGACAAGGACAGAGGCAGATTGAGGACAGGGGAGGGCACATGGCCTGCTCCCGGTCCATGCCAACTAAGGGTTGTGTCTGATGAACCCACCGACTCTTGGCTGGGGGTGTCTGATGTCATTTGCGACAAAGTCGAAGATCGAGTCAACCATTCTAGAACCGTTGGGTTGCTGGTCAAGACACGACCGCTAGATGACACCAGGAGCTCAGGCCTCTCGAAGTGACCCCTGCTGCTACGCCCCTTCACTCTGCTGCGACCTGTGCCTGCGCCAGAAACATTTAGGCCTCTGCCACTGCCTTGTGCAGGGCCTGTCACTTCTCTGTCTGACATACTATTAGATCAAATAAATAAATAAAATAGAAATTAAAATACGCCAAACAGGGCCCTAATTTTCCCACTCCACCACACAATGGCTAATAAGCCCTTTCTTTATTTACACCACTAATACACGCCAAAAAAGCTTTTACTACATGCAACTGCGGTGCTATATGCCGAATACAATGTTTTTGCCATTAATACACGCTACAAAGGGCTGTAATTTCCCCACTTCATCACACAACGGGTAATAAACCCTTTCTTTTTTCCCACCACTAATAAAAAACAAAAAAAGGCTTTGCTAAATGAGTAAAGGAGCTTAGGGAGTTAAATGCATGGCTTAAGTCTTGGTGTAGAGCAGAAGGGTTTGGGTTCCTAGACCACTGGGATGACTTTTCACTGGGGTACAAACTGTTTTCTGCAGATAATTTGCTCCTCAATGGAAGGGGAGCTGCTGTGTTGGGGGAGAGAATTCTGGCTGGGGTGGCATTTAAACTAAGGACGAGGGGGGAGGATGTGGCTATAAATATGGAGGTAGAGGTTAGAGAGGGGTCAGAATATATTGGTGGGGGAAGCATTGGAAAAGTGGATAAGGAGATCTGTCAGTCGCAAACCAAATCTGAAGGAGGACAAAATTACCATAAAAAAATAAAAAAAATACATTTTCTAAAAGTGTAAAATTTGATGACAACTTAAAGGGGTTGTCTCACCTCTTTATTTAAGTCCTCACTGCACAGCTCCTGGGGCACTTCCTGAGCTGTGGGGGGGGGCGGTACCTCTGCTGTGACTGATGGAGCAGGCATGAGGCGCTGGGATAATATAATCCCGCCCCTTGCCTACATGTGCATGCTCCTGAGGCTGCTAGACTATCTGAAACACAAGCAGTCTCAGCGCTGCACACCCTGTACAGATCGTGACAACCTCTGGTAAGTGGTTGCCGCGATTTGTATCTTACAGGAAAGAATGACAGTGAGGTGGACGGGAACGGGAGTTACTGCGCATGTGCGCGGCCCCGTGCACGCTCACTCCATCAATTCCCGGCCACCATAAAGAGGACGAAGAATAAAGATAGTAGGGACCAGAGACATTTCTGCTAATTCATCTACATTAGTAAGTTGCTTATATCAGTGTCATGCACATAATAAATATAACTTGATGAGTTGAGACAACCCCTTTAAGATGTATGTTCACAAATGCCAGAAGTCTAGCAAGCAAAATGGGAGAGCTTGAGGCCTTGGTACTGGAGAAACATATTGATATAGTTGGTGTTGCTGAGACATGGCTGGACTCTTCTCATGACTGGACTGTAAATCTTCAAGGTTTTTCACTCTTTAGAAATGAGAAGGATAAACGCAAAGGTGGTGGTGTATGTTTGTATGCTAGGAGTGATATGAAAGTAAGTGTGAAAGAAAGAATTGTAGATGAAGGTTGTGAGGATGTTGAAACCTTGTGGGTGGAAATTCAGAGGGAAAAAAATAATGAAAAAAAATAATTCTTAATGTGATCAATAGACCCCCCAATATCACTGAGGAGATAGAAGATCAACTATATGTGCAAATGGAACGGGTGGCGTAGGCTGGCACAGTGTTAATGAGAGATTTTAACTATCCAAACATAGATTGGGAACATGGTTCTGCCTCTGCTGTTAAACTGAGAAAATTCCTCAGCTTTTTGGAGGATAATTTTATGGGCCAGTTTGTAGAAGATCCTACTAGAGGTGATGCTCTTCTGGATCTAGTAATTTCTACCAATGCAGAGCTTGTGAGAAATGTCCCTGTCCATGAGAACCTTGGTAAAAGTGACCACAATATAATTGTATTCCAACTAAACTGTAAAAAACAAACTAAGGTCGGTAGGGCAAAAACACTTAATTTCTTTTTTAAATCTTTTTATTAATTTCAAATAATAAACATAAAGACAGCAGCCGACACAGTGAGGCAGTGTACAGACACTACCAAAATTACAAAAATTACATAATACAGAGTGCTTCTGTCAGAGTACTTTAAATTCAGTAGTGTCAACACTTAATTTCAAAATGACAAATTTCCCAGGGTTGAGCGCTGCACTTTAGGACATAGACTGGGAGCAAATATTGTCACTAATGACACTAATGCTAAATGGGAGTGCTTTTAATTTACTTTGGATAAATATATTGTTAAATACATTCGTAAAGGTAACAAGTACAAGCGAATAAAAGTAAACCCCACATGGCTTACAAAGAGTGTAAAAAGTGCAATAAATGACAAAATCTGGCTTGCCCTGGATATTCCATCTGACGCTGGACAGATTGTGAAAGTGGGGGATGGGGCGCACCATGGATATTTCCATGTAGGCGCCAATTTTCAATGGCCTGAAACAACTCACTCGGGTCATTAGGAGGTGTAGCTGCATCAAGAATGGTACTAAAAGCAGCCTGGGTCCTAAAGTATCTATCAAAAGGCAGGCACCTGAAATGTTCTGCAAGACTACGACCATACAAATCATATGTGTCCTCATGCCTAGCCCTACCTAAGTACTCCAGAACCAAAGTGTTCACCTCAACCTCTGGAGCCAAAGGTGCCCTTCTTTAACGGGAGGATAGTGTTTAGGTAGGCACAACATCATGTGCTGCAGGGATGTTGGTTTGAGCAACACCAGATGGGCCAGCTTGAGCTGTGTCTTCAGCCTCCTGTGTAACTTGGGCCGGTCCTTCACTGCCACTGGTCTGCTCAGGAGCAATTTTCTCTCCTTCAGTTTCCATGCTATCCTCCGTTATACAAATTAATTTGCAATTTAAAATACAAAAATGCAAAAGCACTGTACTTAATAAGTAGTCCATAGCAAACATTTAGAATATATTCATTTTGATTAGAACCCAAAAAAGTTTGTTAGAATGCAGAAGGTACAGAGGGGATAATAGTCAGGATTTGTGAAAGGCCATGTTTAACAAATTACATAAAGAACGTTTAAAAAACATATGCCCTCAAATCAATGACATCCCGCAGAAACATCAGCTGCTCTTTGTAGATATATGGCCTTTTTTTGGGGAGACCAGGTCCGCTGCAGCCATGCTGCATAATTTACTTGCGGAACTGGTCACGGCAACTGTGCCAACGGTTTTTGACATCCTCAACTGTCATAAATAATACAAAGGAAACATTTGAACAACCATAAAAAATAACAGCCACATGTGTGCAATAAAAGGCTAGTGATAGTAAAATTTGCTATGTGCCACGCAAGTTACTTAAGAATAAATAATTATTATATAAAAGGATTGTTCCTTACTCAATGCATCTGGATTTTTGGATGAAGCTGTCATGATAGGCCGCACTATGGGTGTCCCATATAGCTGGCCTTTCATGAACAAGGACAATTAGTTTGTCCACATCCATAGTTTTGGGGATTCTGGGCATTATGAAAATTCAGGAACGGCAAGGGAAGGATCTCTGCCAAACTCCTCCTCACATGCAGCAAAACACTCCCTTGCTTCAGTTTGTACTTCCTGTTTAATCTGCCTTCACTGTTGCCTAGTAACCTCTGTGAAAAACGCAACACATTGCATCCGGATATATTGCGTTTTTCACTCAGCCCCATTGACTTCTATTGAGGAAGGGCTGCGTGAAACTCGTAGAATATAGAACATGCTGTGATTTTAACGCAATGCAGAACTGATGCGTGAAAAACAACGCTCATGTGCACAGACCCATTGAAATGAATGGGTCCGGATTCAGTGCAGGTGCTATGCGTTCATGTCACGCGGAAAACTCTTGTGTGAAAGAGGCCTAAATCATGATTTTTTAAAAAAAAATGCTCTTATTGTGTAAAACCAATATATATTCTAAAAAAACAGACACATTAGGTATCGCCATGAACTAAACAGTCTGGTAAACGCAGTAAAAAAAAAATTAAATAAAAACTATGCCAAAAAGCCATTTTTTATCACCTTACAACACAAAAAGTGTAATACCAATTGATTAAAAATTCCTATGTGCCCCAAAATGGTACCAATCTAACTAATCTGATTCCGCAAAAAATGAGCCCTTACCTAAGACAATCGGCCAAAAAAAAAAAATATGGCTTTCAGAAAATGGAAACACAAAAACATGTATGTTTAAAAAAATGCTTTTATTGTGTAAAATAAAATGTAAAAAATGCACATATTAGGTATTGCCACATCCGTAACAACCTGCTCTATAAAAATAGCATGTGATCCAACCCATCTGGTGAACGCCGTAAAAAAAATAAATAAAAAAATGTACCAAAAAAGCCATTCTTTTAATCATCGTACATCAGGAAAAATATAATACCAAACAATCAAAAATTCATATGTGCCCCAAAATGGTACCAATCAAGCATTAAAACTGTGCTAGAACAACCATTTTTTTGTTACCTTGCCTCACAAAAAGAGTAAAAATATATATATATATATATATATATATATATATATATATATATACATACATACATACATACATACACATACATATATACATACATACACACATACACACAGAACCAACAACTACATCCAGCAAAAGATTTATTTACTGCAGGAATAACCCTAATATATATGTATGGCAGCACAGCAGGCCAAATATAAATATGGAGGTGCAAGCCAATGATTCCGGCAGCAAATCCAGGACAATATAAGAATAAGACTACATTCACACGACATATTTTGCAGCTGAGATCCGGACCCATTCATTTCTATGGGGCCGCAAAAGATGCGGACAGCACACCGTGTGCTGCCCACGTCCGTTGCTCCATACCGTGGCCCCACAAAAAAAATAGAACATGTCCTATTCTTGTCCGCAATTACGGACAAGAATAGGCATTTCTATGATAGCCGTGGCATGTGCGGAACGCACATGGGCCGGTATCAGTGTTTTGCGGATCCGCAAAACACAAAGGTCGTGTGAATGAGGCCTAAAGAAAATGGCAGCATTCTCACAAAAAATGAGTGAAAAGAAAAAACACTTTATTCACCCCGTGGTCGCAACTAGGGATGAGCGAACTTATGTTTCAGGTTTGGCGTATAAGGTTCAGGTTTGGGTTGTGTAAGAATTCCGTTATGGATTTCACTACCACGGACCATAACTAAGGGTCCATTTAAACATCTGCATAATGGGTCCGCATCCGTTCCGTAATTTTCAATGGGGCCGCAAAAGATGCTGCAGCCACAGACAAGAATAGGCATTTCTATCATAGTGCCAGCCATGTGCGGACCGCAAAATGCGGAACGCACATGGCTGGTGTCTGTGTTTTGCGGATCTGCACTTTGCGGACCGCAAAACAGTTGTGGACGTGTGAATGGACCCTTATGGTCCATGGTAGCACAATCCATAACGTAATTCTTAGATAACCTGAACCTTGTACGCTGAACTTGAAACACTAGTCGCAACCTATTAGCTCATAGCTTGAAAAAAGACTCTGAATCAGCTGAAAACTTTGCGACCACAGGGATGAATAAAGTGTTTGAAGGCACGGTCATTTTTTTCTTTATTTATATAAAAATAAATAAATAAATATATATATATATATATATATATATATATATATATATATATATATATATTTATATTTATATACAGTCATGGCCAAAAGTTTTGAGAATGATACAAATATTAATTTTTACAAAGTCTACTGCTTCAGTTTTTATAATGGCAATTTGCATATACTCCAGAATGTTATAAATAGTGATCAGCTTAACAGCAATTACTTGCGAAGTCAATATTTGCCTAGAAAATGAACTTTATCCCCCAAAACACATTTCAACATCATTGCAGCCCTGCCTTAAAAGGACCAGCTAACATCGTTTCAGTGATTGCTCCATTAACACAGGTGTGGGTGTTGATGAGGACAGGGCTGGAGATCAATCTGTCATGATTAAAGGGATTCTGTCACCACGATTTTAGTGACAGAGTTTTTCACATCATCACATCTGTCACCTCGATTTGGTTAAAACTATACTTCTCCTAATACCATATGTCTTGTCATTATAGAAAAAAATACCTTTTATTCACATGCAAATCGCCTCTATAAGGAGCCCAAGGGGCTGTCTCTCCGGCCGTTGCAGCTCAGCAGTGCCCATTCTCTTGGAGCCCAGCACCGCCCTACTGCTAATTATTCACTCCTTTCAGGACTGACGTCATTCTCCTGGTGTGCCGTAATCTCGCGTTTTGCTGGCTGAGGCTGCTACCAGGACACCGCACAAGTGCAGACAGATGGATCCAGGGCGCATGCGCGAGATTACGGCACACCAGGAGAATGACGTCAGTCCTGAAAGGAGTGAATAATTAGCAGTAGGGCGGTGCTGGGCTCCAAGAGAATGGGCACTGCTGAGCTGCAACGGCCGGAGAGACAGCCCCTTGGGCTCCTTATAGAGGCGATTTGCATGTGAATAAAAGGTATTTTTTTCTAAAATGACAAGACATATGGTATTAGGACAAGTATAGTTTTAACCAAATCGAGGTGATAGATGTGATGATGTGAAAAACTCTGTCACTAAAATCGTGGTGACAGAATCCCTTTAAGTAAGAATGACACCACTGGACACTTTAAAAGGAGGTTGGTGCTTGGCATCATTGCTTCTCTTCTGTTAACCATGGTTATCTCTAAAGAAACACGTGCAGTCATCATTGCACTGCACAAAAATGGCCTAACAGGGAACAGTATCACAGCTAGAAAGATTGCACCTCAGTCAACAATCTATCGCATCATCAAGAACTTCAAGGAGAGAGGTTCCATTGTTGCCAAAAAGGCTCCAGGGCGCCCAAGAAAGACCAGCAAACGCCAGGACCGTCTCTTAAAAGTGTTTCAGCTGCAGGATCGGGCTACCAGCAGTGCAGAGCTTGCTCAGGAATGGCAGCAGGTAGATGTGAGTGCATCTGCACGCACTGTGAGGCGGAGACTCTTGGAGCAAGGCCTGGTCTCAAGGAGGGCAGCAAAGAAGCCACATCTCTCCAGAAAAAACATCAGGGACAGACTGATATTCTGCAAAAGGTACAGGGAGTGGACTGCTGAGGACTGGGGTAAAGTCATTTTCTCTGATGAATCCCCTTTTCGATTGTTTGGGACATCTGGAAAACAGCTTATTCGGAGAAGACCAGGTGAGCGCTACCACCAGCCTTGTCTCATGCCAACTGTAAAGCATCCTGAAACCATTCATGTGTGGGGTTGCTTCTCAGCCAAGGGAATCGGCTCTCTCACAGTCTTGCCTAAAAACACAGCCATGAATAAAGAATGGTA
Source organism: Rhinella marina (assembly GCA_900303285.1). Lineage (NCBI taxonomy): Eukaryota > Metazoa > Chordata > Amphibia > Anura > Bufonidae > Rhinella > Rhinella marina. The sequence continues at coordinate 52,317 of ONZH01001735.1, forward strand.
CCA
>ONZH01001736.1:0-41790 GCA_900303285.1 Rhinella marina
GAGGCGAGCAGGGCAGCTTGTCCAGCACTGGCAGGGGAACGCTCTCCAAGGCCTTTGCCAGTTTTATGTCACCCCAGCAAGACACTGTCACCTGTCCGCAGTCTAGGCAGAGTAGGGGGGAGCTTTACAGAAAGATGGTGAGGGAGTACCTAGCTGACCATACCAACGTCCGTAGTGATCACTCTGCTCCATACAACTACTGGGTTTCAAAGCTGGACACGTGGCCTGAACTGGCACTGTACACCTTGGAGGTGCTGGCCTGCCCTGCCGCTAGCGTGCTGTCAAAGCGGGTATTCAGTGCAGCTGGTGGCGTCATCACCGATAAGCGTACACACCTGTCAACTGACAGTGCTGACAGGCTGACGCTTATTAAAATGAACAAAGCCTGGATTTCACCGGAATTCAAATCTCCTCCGGGGGAAAGCAGCTAAAGATTTAAATAACTTATGTATCCGATTCCTCTTCTCTACTCCTCCTCCTCCTTGTCGTCTTTGCCTAACGTTGACCAAAAAAACGCCATTTTTTAGAGGTCCAACTGGCACTCTTTTATCACAATTTTTCAGGAGGGCCCCCTACAGGCCCTCTCTTCAAACAATTTTTCTGGAGGTCCACCTACAGGCCCTCTCTCCAAACAATTTTTCCAGAGGTCCACCTACAGGCCCTCTCTCCAAAAAATTTTTCCGGAGGTCCACCTACAGGCCCTCTCTCCAAACAATTTTTCCGGAGGTCCACCTACAGGCCCTCTCTCCAAACAATTTTTCCAGAGGTCCCACCTACAGGCCCTCTCTCCAAACAATTTTTCCCGGAGGTCCACCTACAGGCCCTCTTTCCAAACAATTTTTCTAGAGGTCCACCTACAGGCCCTCTCTCCAAACAATTTACGTCTTTTTCCTATCTTTCTCTCTCTCCAAACTATTTTTCCGGATAGCTGCCATATACGGTATTAAACTGAGAAGAATACATAGAACACATGCCACACTTGATCAAGCTCATAATTTACAACTGTACCGGTTGATGCTAAATTTTTATGTTGGGGTCCTGCGTCGTCATTCGAACTCCATCCGGCTGTTGTCACCACCACACACGCTAGCCCAGGGGGCACTCCTCTGGCTCTTCCAGCTCAACCTCCTTCCCCCCAGCCTGCCCCCCACCTACAGGCCCTCTCTCCAAACAATTTACGTCTTTTTCCTATCTTTTTCTCTCTCTAAACTATTTTTCCGGATAGCTGCCATATACGGTATTAAACTGAGAAGAATACATAGAACACATGCCACACTTGATCAAGCTCATAATTTACAACTGTACCGGTTGATGCTAAATTTTTAAGTTTGGGTCCTGCGTCGTCATTTGAACTCCATCCGGCTGTTGTCACCACCACACACGCTAGCCAAGGGGGAACTCCTCTGGCTCTTCCAGCTCAACCTCCTTCCCCCTAGCCTGCCCCCCAGCTACAGACCCTCTCTCCAAACAATTTACCCGGGTAGGGGACGTATTAGATATTACCCGGGTCAACTGCTTGGGAAGCAGCTATGCTCACCACTTTACCACCAACAGCCACAGCAACTGATAAGAACAGATACTAAACTTGATGTCAGCCAACATTTCGACAATCGATAACCCAAAAGGGGTCCGCCGTCGAGCCTGGCGTTTGGCCACCCTGAACATTTCACATACTCTGACCGAGTCTGACCCTGGGGCCGCTCATGTACTGCCCACTTGGAGGATGCTTCACCTCCTGCTACCTCAGTCTAACTCGGTCACTCTGTTGTCACCGCCATGCTGCGTCTGGCTAAATTTTTGGGTGGCTCACCTGCTACCTCATGTAACTTGGTCACTTGTTGGTGCCACCGCCATGCTGTGTCAGGCTTATGCCTGCATCGTGTGGCTGGGGATAGGAGAGCAGTGCCAGCATGGGCATGGGTGATGGACCTTCGTTGCACCTAGTTGGGTGCTTCCCTATATATTCCCACCGTGCCAGCCATGGGTTGTACATTAACTAATAACAGGGAAAAAAAATATTTTACAGGAGGGTCAACCGCAGACACTCCAAAACAATTTTACATGAGGGAGTGTCTCCCCGTCTGCCATCGTGTTCGGTCATGCTGTCAGTAGGTACACCACCTCTGTCGTCCGCAGAAGCGGTCACTATGAGGAAGGCCACGGCGAGAACATCCCCTTTTCAATTGAGAGCAAGTGTAGAATTGTAGGAGGATGACACTTTTCTTCCGCAGTGGATTCACCTTACCCTTTATCATTGCCAGACAACAGTTAGTGAAAAAGTAATTGGCAATGATGAAGAAAATGTAACGGTGCAGTGGACCGCCTGTGACGCAAAACCTATATATTCTCACCATGCCAGCCATGGGTTGTACATTAACTAATAACAGGGAAAACAAATAAAATATTTTACAGAAGGGTCAACTACAGACACTCCTAAACAATTTTTTAGGAGGGTCAACTTCGGACACTCCAAAACAAATTTTTTGGAGGCTCGCCTACAGACATTTGACTGCTACCTCAATCTAACTTGGTCACTTGTTGGTGTCACTATGCTGTCACCATGATGTGCCAGGCCTATGCCTGCGTTGTGGGGAGGGGGATAGCACAAGCAGTGCCAGCATGAGCAGTGGTGTCACCTGCAGGCAGTGATGGACCTTCGTTGCACCTAGTTGGGTGCTTCCCTAACATGTGATGGGTATTTGCCTCACCTTTCTTTGTCTGGGTGAGCACAATTGCCATGAGGGTAACCACCTGGCTGTTGCCTGAGAATTTGGGGTAATGGTGGGATTAGGCAGCCTCAGAGGCATCCATGCATGCTGCCCCTGCTGTTTCCTGTCCATTTCCGTGGTGTTTCCATCATTTTCTGAGGTTTCCAGGTTTTCAACCAGCCTTCCCTAGGCAGAGCCTTGGTCCCCTGCAAAAATGCTTGAGTCTCCCATTGACTTCAATGGGGTTCGTTATTCGAAACGAGCACCCGAGCATCGGGAAAAGTTCGACTCGAATAACGAGCACCCGAGCATTTTAGTGCTCGCTCATCTCTAGTAGCAACAGAAGAAGGGGGGTAGTAACAGCAGCAACAGGCAAGAGCTGCTAGTGTCATCCAGCGGTCGTGTTTGACCAGCAACCCAGCTGTCCTTGAATGGTTGTCTCAGTCTTCAACATCATTTCTTTGACATCAGACACCCATAGCCAAGAGTAAGTGGGTTCCTCTGACACCACGCTTAGTTGGCATGGCCGAGGAACAAGCACTGTGCCCCCACTGGTCCTAAACCTGCCTCTTTCTTTTTCTGTTCCTTCTGCTCCAGAAGTATGGTATGCTGCTGGCTCTTCTCCGCTTTTCAATGAGGACAAGGCTTTTGAAGACAGTTAGCAGTTACTGCCCAGCCCAGATTTGGAGGAGAAATCCGCTGCCTGCTCCTGTATACAGGCAAGTAATGAGAGTCGTGTGGGAGTGGTTGTGCTTGGTTAAAGACACAGCCATGAGGCTGGTGAGGGTGACATCAGAGATGTGCAGACAGTAGTGGATGATAATGTAGCCGATCGCATATGGGAGCCGGGTGAAGAGGGGTCTTCATCATGATCAGGGGTGAGTTTGGCAGCCTGCCCATGAGACAATGACAGGATGGCAGCATGCAGCTCAGCCAGCAGGGTGTAAATGTGGCTATAAGCCAGCAGGGGGGAAGCAGTGTGAGGTCTGGAGCCAAACATGCCTGGGGTAGACCGTTTGCTACTCAGGAGCCTACCTGTCAGGAAACAACTAGCAGGGCATAGGGGCAGCGGCAGTCAGAGGCAGCGGCAGTCAGCACGGATTGGTGAGATTAAAATTCCCTACTTGCAAGTGTGGGAATTTTTCATCAGGTTGCCAGAGGACATCAGCGTGGCCATATGTAGAATCTGTGGCCAGGGTGCTAAGGTTTCCATCATGGCCCTACGCCAACGTAGTGGTGCATCATCATAAAGTGGCCTGGGAAAACCGTGGTGCTAATGTTGTGTCAGTTTACAGCAGTGCCAATGTGTAGAGCTATAACTACATATGGTCAAGGTCAATATCTATGCTTTATGGCCCACTGGGTAAATGTGATTCCTGCCCAGACACACTAGCAACTTGGCCAAGTGACAAGTGATGGCGTACATCTTTAATCTGGTTGTAAAATGGTTCCCGAAGTCTTCCTCCCAACTGCAAGACATTTTGAAAATTGCCCTCCTTAAACTTCAAAGGCATAATAGCATTCCCCAACATGTTTCATATGCCGTGTTTCCATACAATGGAACTTCACCCTCCACATGTTGGACCTACTATATGAGCAGAGGAAGGCCGTCAAAAATTTGTCGATGATGCAGGAGGACAGGAGTACTCCCCGTGTAGCTTTGACATTAGCCACTGGCAGCTCATGCGTAACACCTGCCGTATGCTCAGGCCCTTTGAGGAGGCCACTTTATTTGTCAGTCACCAGGAATACAGGATGAATGAAGTCATTCCACTCCTTCACATCCTGGAGCTAATGCTAATGCTGATAAATCTGGCTGGCCAGGAGACAGGAGACATGGCGCCTACATCTCATGGGCACCTGATGACAAGGAAGAGGACATTCACACACAGTCAATGTATACAGAAAAAGTTTTTTATCTGCAAAAGTGACAGAAGAGGAGCAGAAGGAGCATGAGGACCTTGAGGGGCAGATGACCCTGACAGACCATGGCAGTATGCAGTGGAGTCCCTCTGATTCCCTTGTGCAAATGGCCAGATGCATGCTGAGTTGCTCGCAAATGAAAGCCACATTATCACCATTCAGCAGAGGGATGACTACTGTCTCTCCACCATGTTAGACCCTCGCTACCGGGCCGAAATGGGGGCCTTTTTTCACACCTGCTGAGAGGGAGGATAAACTCAACTACCAAAGAGAAAATGGGCAACACGTTCTTTTACCCCTTGTGAAAAATCTAGTGCTACAGCAACATTTTATTGGAAAAAATGTAATATTTCATTTCCACAGCTAAGTGTTTCTTAATTCTAAGAAACACCTCTGGGGTCAAACACTAACTACACCTCTCAATAAATTCTTTCAGGTGTAGTTTCCAAAATGGGGTCACTTTCCACTATAGGTGTACCTCAGAGCCTCTTCAAAAGCGACAGGGCCCCCAAAAACCATCTCCAGGAGAATCTGCCCTACAAAAGTCATAAGGCACTACTTCCATTCTGTTCCCTGTTTTGTTCCCATACAGCAGTTTTCGACCACATATGGGGCGTTGCTGTATTCAAATGCATAACAAATTGTGGTGTCCTTTTTTGCCTGTTAACCCCTGTGAAAATAAAAAATCTGGGGCTAAAGCAACAGTTTCTTGGGAAATGTAATTTTTCATTTTCACAGCCGAGTGTTTCTAAATTCTATGAAACGCTTGTGGGATCAAATCACTCATTATACCCCTCAATAAATTCCTTGAGGGGTGGAATCTTAAAACCATATCAAATAAAATTCCCTTCCAAAAGTCATATGGTTTTCCCTCCTCTCTGAGCCCTGTTGAATGTCCATACAGCAGTTTAGGACAATATATGGGGTGTTACCATATTCAGGAGAAAAGAGAACATGAATAACAAATTGTGGGGTGCATTTTATCCTGCTTTTTACCCAATTTGAAAATGAAAAATTTGGGTCAACATTTTGTTGAAGTTGTTCACAGTCAAGTGTTTCTTGTTTCAACTTGTTCACAGCCAAGTGTTTCTAAATTCAATAAAAAAAAAACTCTTTGAAACTTGTGACATGGCACTCAGAAACTATTCTAGCAAAATCTGCTTGCTATCAGTCATACAGCACGCCTTTCCTTCTGAGCCCTGTGGTGTGCCCATAGAGCAGTTTAAGACCACATATGGGGTGTTTCTGTAAATTACAGAATAAGGGATACAAGAAAAATTATAAAAATTGAAAATCTACAAAGAAAGTTTAATTTTGAAGTACCACCTCCATTTTGCTTTAATTCTTGTGGAACACCTAAAGGGTTTACAAAGTTTGTAAAAATCAGTTTTGAATAATGTGAGGAATGTAGTTTCTAAAATGGCTTCATTTATGGGTGGTTTCTATTATGTAAACCCCTCAAACTAACTTCAAACCTGAATCGGTCCTTAACAATTTAGGGGTCATTTAATAAATGTTAGGGGGTCTTAATAAATGTGCCTCTTAGTTTTGGATTGCATATTTCCTATTAAGCTCCATCCCTCTGTCTAACCTCCCAGATGCTGTGGTTGCTAATAGAGATAGATGACAGGGTTCTGAGTTACAGTATCTCACATGGCGGTCATTGTGGTCGGGAGTCAGCTGTATTACACAGCTGGCACCCACAGCATATGGAACCAATTCTGCATTTGAGCATGCTCCATACAACCCTCACACACCTTGGACATGTAGTTACATAAAGGGACATTACAGGGTGGTTAAAGACATTTTTGAATGAGCCCCCCTGATTCCTTGCAATTAAGGTTAAGTTCACAAACAATGGCAAGTTATTTTTAGCAGCATTTTTCTTTGTGTTTTTTGGGCATTTTTTGTGTTAAATTGCTTCCACCAGATGTTAATTATTTATCATACCTGCTTAAAAGGCAACAATTAGGAGGCGTGGCTTGGCGCGCACCGGAGCACATGCATGTCTCTGTAGCTCCGTTGGCAGCGGTCTTAAAAGCGGCTCAAAGGGAGACTCAAAGCTGATTTTAATAATGACCTCCGATCTGCCCTATCTTCATTGAGATTTGACATAGTAGCTATAGGAGAAAGAACAGCGCATTTAGAGGAAAAGATGGAGGAATTTACCTCAGCCCACAACAACCTGGTGGATGCCCCTAATACAGCAGAGGATGATATTGTAGCCATAAAGCTTACGTTGGCGGACTTAGAGGACAGATCACGGAGGAACAACATTAGATTCAGAAATATACCAGAATCAGTACAAGACTTAACAACAAGAATATCTGGTTGATTTGTTTTACATTCTCCTCCCACATGCCTCTGATGCAGATTTTTTGATTGATAGAGTCCATAGGATACCCAAGCCGAAAAATCTCTCTGATGCCTCTCCTAGAGATACTATAGCAAGACTCCATTATTACCATATTAAAGACTCTCTCTTAAAAGCTACAGAAAAGATGAGCGAATGTAGAGATGAGCGAATCATCCAAAATTCGCTTCGCCGAATGTTCGTCGAATTTTTTAAAAGATTTGTACTTAATACGAAGCTATTCGGTCGAAGCTGTGTACAAATCATACGTTATTATGGTACACTTGTTAAAGGTACACTACTTATGTGAACACGTACGCATGAGCGTACAAATTGCGTATGAATCCTCAGCGTACTACTGTCTAGCGATTAATACGCAGGCATCCATAACGCTAGGCCGCGGCGTGCACTCCTCAGAGGCAGAGCAAAGTTTGCAAAATGGCATCCAGGCGATCTTCAGCATTTAGCTCTGGATCCGGCTGATGGACTGGCAGGATTACGATGGCACACATCGACACCCAAACCAGGAGAGGAAGGAGATGTTCCGATTTGAAGTTTAAGTGCCCAGAGCGGCTTAATGCGATCCGCACAGAGATAAGGCAGTGTGAGTAACAACATATTTGAAATGTAAAAACATGTAAAAAAATTAGTGTACTGTATTGTCTATATACCAGTGCCCAGGGCCGGTTTTAGACAAAATGTGGCCCTGGGCAAAATCAAAAATGGGGCCCCAAATCTTATAGTAATGTGCTAAAAACACAATCCGACGTCTGAAACCTGGCACCCCCACTGATCAGGTGTTTGAGGAGACGGCGTGTGCTGTTCACTGCTGCAGTCCCATAGACATACAGCAGCAGAACAGGAAGAGACAATGGAGATGGCACATGTGCACAGCACACGCCGTCTCCTCAAACAGCTGATCAGCAGGGGTGGCAGGTGTCAGACTCCCACCGATCTGCTATTGATGACCTATCCTGCGGACAAGTCATCAATATGAAAACCTCTTGAAGCTACCCCGAATACAGTGCCCGCTGTGCTCCCTCCCATGTCCATAAACACTATACTATACACCCAGACTGCCTTCATTAGAATTAGTGCCCCCAATAATAATAATACTCCCCAAGATAGCCTCCATTAGTAGCAATTCCCTCCATATTGCGTCAAATAATAATAACGCCCCTACAGTGCCCTAGTAGTTTGGGTTGCACCAGGTATCGAACTTTCAATACCCAATCAATACTTTTGCACTCGGATAGATACGATACTGGGTATATAATGCTCCTCCATTCACCCCCAGTATTGCCAAGTATATATAATGGAATAGCAGCTTGGCCAGCACCCAATCCTGATTCCATGTTGCACGGGAAGGAGCGAACCCCGCAAATAGTGAAGAAGATCCCAGCAAACGTGTTGTATATTCCTTAATGCTTGGCTTTTTTTTCCGTCAATATGGCTTATACAGTGTCCACTTGGACGCGTTTACCTTTGTACTCACTGTTGAAAAAGGCACATCTGCCGAAATATACAACACTCTTGCTGAGATTTTCTTCACAAGTATCTATAAAGATCTCCTTCCCCCTTTCCCTGTTGCCCCCAGCTGTGCGGACATTTAGTATATATATAAAAAAAAAACCCCGGCTCCCTCCCGTCCCCTCACCTATCCATTGTCCCGGCCCTAATTCAGAACACATTACAGCAGGAGGTATAACAGGAGAGGACTATAACTCCCAGCATGTCTAAGCCATTATTTAATATCAGAGCACATTACACGGGGACGTATAAGAGGATGGGACTACAACTCCCAGCATTACCAAGCTGTAATTATGTATTATCAGAGTACATTACAAGAGGTGATATAAGAGAAGACTACAACTCCCAGCATGTCCAAGCAGTTATTATGTAATATCAAGAGTGCATTATAAGAAGAGGTATAAAAGGAGAGGACTACAACTCCCAGCACATTCAGGGTGTTGTAATATACCCTGATATTACATAACTGCTTGGACATGCTGGGAGTTGTAGTCCTCTCCTCTTATCCCTCCTCTTGTAATGTACTCTGATTTTACATAACAGGAGGTATAAGAGGAGAGGACTACAACTCCCAGCATTTCCCTGGCACTTACATTGAATCCTCCTTCATTTCTTCCTATGTATTACTGGTCTTCTTTTTTACTTTACTGCCCTGCTGAGCTCCGCCTCCTGGTCTAGTCACATGATGGTGACATCATGACAGGTCCTTCATCCCCTCTTCTCAGCTGAACTCTGCCACCTCCACATGACATTATCGCAGGTCCTGGTCTCCAGAGCTGTCAGCAATGTGGTAATGATTTAGGCATTGTAAAGTGCAGCTGTCCGCCCGCTCGCTTCCACAGATGATCAGCTGAACAGCAGCACTGAAGCAGGGGGCCCCTTAGACGATGGGGGCCCTGGGCAATTGCCCAGTTTCCCCCCCTTCTCCCCCTAAGGCCAGCCCTGCCAGTGCCAATAATGAAAACCATATAGAAGAATAACGTGGGTGTGTGTAGTGCGCTGCATCAATTTTCTTTCATGCTAGGCCACGCCTCTAACTCCACCCAAACAAGTGAAGGTATTATCAGATACATGCCCCTTCACAGTAATTTGCCTTAGGCTACTTTCACATATGTGGTGGTGATCCTGCAGGCTGTTCTGCAGTATTTGTCCATCCAATTCCCAGCATTCTTGCTGGATAGCGGGGGGATCAGCGCCGTCCCCCATTAATATTAATGGGGCTGGCCGTTCTCCCGTTTGTGTCAGGCAAATGTGCTAGTGTGAAAGAAAGTACACTTAGATATATGCCCCTTCCTCCTCCTACACACAGACTCAAAGACATGCTTATGCTGCAGCTAATGTGAGTGGGCGTGGGCGATATCAAAAGTATTCCCACGTTATCGATATTAAGGAATTTATTGCAATAACGATATATATGGCGATAAATACCCATTTAGAAGAAAAAATGGATATGGCCCTCCTCAGGCTCTCACTCATAATATCTTCATAGTAGTATACAGTGTTAGTAGTGAAAACAGTCATCATAGCAATTGGGTACAGAGTTATGTTGCAGAGCAACGTCAACGACGGCGTCACCACGGTCATCGCCAGCGTCATGCCCGGACGACCCCTACAGTACCTTCAGCTTCTAGTAAGTGTAAACATATTTAATTAATTTTTAATCCAGGCTACGTGGGAGTGCAGCTGCAGTGATATTAGAACACTAGTGGTTAGGAATGGGATCCAGCCCCAAACAATTCACAACCCCACCTGCCCCTCCAACACCACCAGCCCAACTTCCATATAAGCTAAATTTATGTTTTATCTTTTGTAGCTCCAACCGTCAGGGAGGAGTTTTCCCCAGGACCATGGGAAGACCACTCAGTATGGGTGTCCAGTAAGTACAAACCCCAAACTGACCATGTGTGGCCTTCTCAGTGAGCAGTTCAAAGAAAAAAATGGCTCAACACAAATACATGTCACTGAATAACTCGTTCCAGTAGATATACCAAATATTTAATGACATGCAATTGCTAAAGTATTCTAATCCAGGTGCTGGTTTGAAAGTTTAGAATTTTTTTCGTGGGACAACCCCTTCAACTCGATCATACTAATTATATTACTGTTTCCACCCCTGCAGATATCCCCACTGACTTTGAGGTGGAGGCAGCCTTACGCCGCTTTGACAGCAGGCTCCATGCTGCCTCCCGGCTTATTCGCGGCCTGCAGCTGGAGCTCCGAGAACTGCAGGTGATGATGGCCAAACGTCGGCAAAGGCGAGCGTAACCTTTTTTTTTGTCTTTTTGTTTATTATTTTATTTGTTAAAAGTTATTATTATTTATTACAAAAATTATTTTTCTAAAAACTGTGTTTTGATTGTTTTTTTAAACCTTTAACCCCTTCCTGACATAGTGTGAAGAAGACAGGGTTGTCAGTTTAGGCCGGAGCCTCCAAAAATTGTGCATAGGCCGGAGCCCACATTAGTGTGAAAAAGAGAAAAAGGCTTGGCTTGTTTGGACAAGAAGCCTGTAAACATTCTACCTTGTAAAGATAGGCAGTGAAAATTATATATGGGCTTTTCATGTATGCTAAGGCCAGTAGTAGGTGGATAACAATCTCTGCTAATGGAACTTGTAACGGGAGGCGGAGGTAACAACAGTGTAACAATTTTATTTTTTAATACCAATTTTACTTTTTTTAATATATATATACTGTATATATATATATATATTTTTTTTTTTTTTTTGGGGGGGAAGGCTCCAAAACTAATTTAAGAATACTAAATAGAACTAAGAATGGAGTATAACCACAGCTGCTTGCCTGCTAGGTACTAATGTTGAAAACGGAGGCGGAGGTAGACAACAGTTTTTGGATTTTAATAAAATTTAGGGGTTTTGGTTTGGGTTCGCACAGCCCATGACACAAGAAACGTTTGGCATGCAACTTTATGGGCCGGCTGACAGCAACAGTGGGAAGACACCCAGACAATTTCGGCCTGCAAGGCCTGATCTAATCATCTGCCTCAGCAAGAGGAGTGTGAAAATCGGAGGTAATCCAGCCTTTATTCATTTTTATAAAGGTGTTTTTTTGGACACTGCCAGGTGACAGTTTGGTCCGTTTGGATGTTACCCCTCCCCCCCAGCGGCACTAAAAACCCTCTCTGACATGACACTTGAGGCTGGGCAGGAAAGAAGCCCTAGTGAATAGTGGGCAAGTTCTGGCCACTGTTGTATTCTGGCTGCCCAGAATTCCAGGGAGTCTGAGAAGAGGCTTTGCAAGCCAGACTGCAGGTAAGCCTGAACCTGTTCATTGAAGTGGGTGGTCTGGGCCTGTTCACTTGGCTGCGACTGTTGGGAGGCTGAAAAAATTTGTTGCATCATACTCATGAGGCTTAACTGGCTGCTGCTGGTTGTGACAGGAGGTGGATGACTCTGCCGGACCTTCTTTTCAGAGATGCTGGGAGCAGGCTGGGGCTGGCTGAAAGCTGTGGCCGGGTGACTACATAGCTTCTCCCAGAATGAAGCTAATTTCTCCTCCCTTTCCTGGGGAGGAAAACAATCCTCCATGTTGGAGTGATACCGCGGGTCCAAAAGCATCACCAGCCAGTATTCGTCAGTCTGCCTTATTTTTAGGATACGCCTGTCAGTCTGTAAGCATGTGAGCATACAGCTCTCCATCCTGGCCAGCGTGCCCGAGGAGCCAGTTCTTTCCATCTCAGCCTCTCTCTGAGATACTTCAGTGTCCCTGAAAGTTTCATTGTCATCCTCCAGCAACTCCAGCTGTGTCTCCTCCTTCTCCTGGTGATCATCAAAATCCTCCTCCTCCCCCTCCTCTACCTGAAGCTCCTGATCCTCCTCCTGCACCTCCACGGAACTTTGTTGTTGGGGCTCCCCCTACAGTGACAGCATGGCGTGCAGAGAGACGGCCAGGATTTCCTTCCCCCATTGCCCCCTGCTGCATAAGCGTCAGTGTCTTTTCAAGGACAAATATTAGTAAAACAATGTCGTTCACACCGCAACTGTCCGGGCTGACCATTTAGTGGCTTCTTCAAAGCGCATTAGAACAGTGCAGGCATCTCAGACCAGCCTCCACTGACAGACATCTAAGCCACACCTGCTCCCTATAGTCGAAGATTCTGAGTGCTGCTGGACAAAGTTATCCACTGCTCTCCACTGCTCAAGGAGCCATAACATGTGAAGTGTGAAATTCCACCGAGTTGGCACGTCACCTATCTACCGGTGTGGTGGAAAACCGTTTTGCCGCTGCAAGTCCAGCAGAGCGTTGCGGGACACATAAGAGTGACTCAAATGAGGGCAAAGCTTACGTGACTTTGCCAGCACTGTGTGCAGGCCAGTGAACATTTTGAGAAATCTCTGCAGCACTAGATTTAGGACATGTGCCATACAGGGAGCATGCGTAAATTGACCCAGGTTCAGCGCTGCCACTATATTTGTCCCGTTGTCACTCACGACCTTGCCCACTTCCAGCTGGACGGGGAGACAGCCAGCATGCTATTTGCTGCTTGATGTAATGCAGCAAGCACTGGCCTGTGTGGCTGCTGTTGCCAAGACAGCATGGCAGCGTTTAACCGGGCACATGTGATAAGAAGGAGGGGGGTCAACTCTATGGCCCTGGTGCTCCAGCAGGCGGACTGCCCATGGAGGAGGGAGTGGATAAGTGTTGGGTGGTCTGCAATCCTGGTTGTAAAGCACGTGGAGGTGCCAAAAGCAATTGGCCCTGTTGTTGGGGGGTTCCTGCCTCACTGCCACTAAATACATTTAGCCAGTGGGCCGTGAAGGACATGTATTGCCCCTGGCCATAAGCACTGCTCCAGGTGTCGACCATGACGTGCACGGTGCTGCAGAGAGACAGCTGCAGGGAGCGTCCAATATTCTCTGCCATGTGGGAGTAAAGGGCGGGAATAGCTTTGTTTAAAAAGTAATGCCAGCTAGGGATCTGCCAGCATGGCTAAGCGCAGGCCATCAGCTCCCTAAAAGCTGAGCAGTCAACTAAATTGTACAGCAGAGACTGCACAGCCAGCAACTTGGTCAGGTGACAATTAAGTTTGCGCACTGTTGGATTACTTGTTGTGTATATTTGATTCCTGGCCACACACTTGACGGTGGATGGCTGACAAATAAGAGGAGGTGGAGAAAGGAGAAACGCACACGGTTGACGACGAGGTGTATGTACTAGTTACACGTCAGGCAGGCCGCAACCAGGATGCGGGCTGAGGTATGCCCCTGGATGCGGCCTGCCTGGCGCAAGGGACCCCGGGAGAAGTAACCAGCTTGTCAGGACCGACAGTCATTGCACCCGTTCTGCTGGTCCTGCCCCTGACTCTGGTGGCGAGGTGGTTGCCCGGGGTCAGGCTTCGTCCGCTATTTCGCAGGCTCCTCCTCCAGCCGGCGGTCTCTGGCTGTGGATGCGCGTCCCAGGCAGGGGACGCGCGCGACGGTCATAGGTGCCAGGGAAGTGGCTGGTGCGCACTCTCGCTCGCGGCCTGTTACTGGTCGCCGGAAAAAGCGAGCAATATAGTGTTTGTTTATTTTCTGTTTATTTGGTATCTCAGGAGTTAAGTTTTGGTTCTTGCTTTCTCCTCCCAGTCAGCTGGTTGGGTGGGGTCTGCTAGGTATTTAAGGCCCTCTGGTTTTTACCTAGCTGCCAGTGTTTGGAGTTCCTTGCTACTACCTGGTTTGCTATTTTTTGCTCAGCAGTTTTGACTCTTTATGTTCTTTGACCCTTGGCGTGTTTTTGACTACTCTTTGCTTGCTGATTTTGTTCCTGACGTACTCTCCTGGTTTTGACGCGGCTACCTGACTACCCATTTGGTTCTTGTTTGTCTCTCTTGTTTGTCTTCCCATCCCCCGCACTTTTACTAGTGTATTTCCAGTCTTCAGGTTGTCGACTCAGGGGTTAGCCTGAGTGGGCAATAGGCAGGGAAAGGGGTTGGGATTAAGCTTAGGGATCACTTACCCCTTATCTGTGTATCCCAGCCCTGACACAGCTCTTCAGTATTAATGCGCTGCTCTAATCCACCTTGGTAAGGCAAATTTGCGGCATGACGCAGCTTTAGATGGTTCCACAGAGCAGTGGTTCCTACACTTGAGGCTTTCCCACGGCTCAGTTTCTGTTTACAGAAATCGCACGTGGCAGTGCTGATGTCCCCCGGCAGAGTGGTGAAATACTTCCACACACCCGACGTGCACCCTCCAGAACTGGCCAAGCTTGTAGCCCTTGCACGCTCAGACCCTGATGCCGGCCCCACCATACTTGGGGGGGGCACTGAAGGCTGAGAGGCGGCAGAAAATGACGGGCTTTGCTGGAGTAGAATGGTGGAGCAGGAGGAATGCTCTGATTCGGTCCCCTGGCTACATGACACTGTATCAGCAGAAGAAAGCACATCATCCGACTGTGATTGAGATGAGTGTGGCATCCATTCAACTACCTCATCCACTTTCTCCTCCACTACAATTTTGCACCTTGGTGGGTTAGCCTGGTGGAACAGTGGCCAACTACTAAGAATTCTACCAGTAGAAGCTGCAGCTACATGTCTTTTGCCACTGCTGCCCTGTGCCACCTTCTCCTTTTTTTTGGAGCTCGAGTTCTGGCTGGAACTGGAACCTTTTTGGTTTTCCATGCCAGACATTTTAACTTGACTGTGGTCCTGCAGCTCTTTGTCTCTCTCCCTGTCTGTCTCCCTGTCTGTCTCCCTGTCTCTTTCCCTGCCTGATTAAGTAACCCTGCACTGGCCCTGCACTAGCCCTGATATCTGTATTATGGATGCCCAGAACAATTACACCACAATTTGAAGACAACAGTTCTCTCTCTTTCAGAACTTCACAGACAGTGCTTCTGCTCGTCTCAGCAGTCGCAGCACAACTGATGCATCACAGGCTTACCGAACCTATGGGCCAATCAGAGAAAGCCCTACCCACTAGGTCAGGTGACCACTTTCTTCCCGGGCTTTTTTCCATCTATTTCCGAACGAATAACGAACATACAGTAAAAGCTAATTAACTGAATTCATATGCATCAGCATATAAGTTAACTGATAAGTAGCATTTGCGTACAATTCATCGGCAAGTATGTAGCATATGCGTACAAAGGTTTAAAAACATTTAAGATTTGAATGGAGCGAATCTGAAAAAATCCGGATTCGCTTTGGAGTAGAAAATTGCGTAGATTCGTATCGAATCTACGAAGCAGCAAATAGATTCGCTCATCTCTAAGCAAAGCAACTTACATTCCAGACCATTTTAAACAGATCTCTCTGTTCACAGATCTTTCTTCGGCCACTTTAGCATGGAGGAGAGAATTCGCTAAAACAACACAAATCTTGAGAGAAAAGAAGATCCCATACAAATGGGGTTACCCAGTTAAACTTATAGTACATTGCAATGGCACAACTCATGTTCTTTTAACACCTAAAAAAGCAACCAATCTTCTACTCAAACATTCTGTAATACACTCCCCTGAGCCATCAGAGAGCCCTCCAAAGAAGAAGCCACCTACCCTGTCCCCTGAGTGGACGGTGGTGGGTTCTCCGAAAGTATCCATTTCGCCTAAATGAACTTATCTATTTACCTCCTAGTTTGTGCTTTTCTATTCTATATTTGTTTTCCCACGGGACTATATACCATTTCTTTGAAGACCAGCTACCTCTCTTCAATCAACATACGTTTCAACACGTTTACCTGCCCCCAGTTGATGGCGACCTGGGGCCGGACTTTGCGAGTTTATTTTCATATTTTTTAGTTTTTTATTCAATATGTTTGATTATTCCCTTAGGAAAGCTTTCCTCATATTTAATGGTGGTACAATAACATAGTAACATAGTAACATAGTTTATAAGGCCGAAAAAAGACATCTGTCCATCCAGTTCGACCTGGACAATACTTTTTATATCTGTGTCACGGTATATACAGTTGTCTGTGGAGTTGAGGTGTGTCTCCAAGCTTAGCCCATATTTTAAATAGCCCAATTGTTTTAAAAATAGCATCTATTAATGTTAAGGGCCTTAACAGCCCAGCCAAAAGATCTTTCTTTTTGGAAAGAAACACTCAACCTACGATGTGATGTTATCTGCGCTCATGAGATGGACCTTAATGAAACTGATAGCTCAAGACTTAAACACAAAAACTTCACAAATATATTTTTTTCTCATGTGATAAATAAGAAAAGGGGAGTTTTGATAGCTATAAAAAACTCAACTTTTCAGCTATTGTCTCTTCACTCTGATCGTCAAGGTAGATACCTAATGGTAACATGCCATATTAATAATATCACATATACCCCTGTAACCTTATATGCTCCTAACTCTAGGTCGGTGGGTTTTGTCAGGTCTGTCCTGGACTCCATTTCTACTTGCAAAAAAGGGTCCCTTATCATCTGCAGAGATTTTAACCTTGTCATGGACCCTCTTCTAGACAAATCTTCTAATACAAGTAAGTCTGGAGAGTATAAACTTAAAGATTTATGTCACACAGAAGAACTCTTTGACGCATGGAGAATTCTTCATGCCTCAGAGATAGATTACTCCTTTTACTCAAATCCACACAACTCGTATTCTAGACTTGATTTCTTTTTAGTAGACAAATGGTTACTCTAAACGTTAGTGGACTACAGGATAGGCCTGATCACATGGTCTGACCATGCTCCCATTACTTTATCTATTAAAGAGACCCACAACTTAATCCATTCATCCCCTTGGAGATTGAATAATCTCTTACTATCCAACAAAGATTACAAAAAACTAATATCGTCATCTTTATTAGACTACTTTTCACATAATGCAAATGGGGAAGTTGACCCAACTATGGAATGGTACGCACATAAGGCTGTTATTAGGGGCTTATATATTAAGTACTCAGCCATAGAAAAAAAGAACAGACTAACATCATTAGAAGACCTGCACAAAAAACTTAGGGACCTCGAAAAGAAAAATCAAATATCCCCCACTACACAATTAGCTAAAGATATCAAAGCCACTAGACACAAGATATATCTTCTTATACAAAATAACTTTGAACGCCATCTCAGACAAACAAAAGCCTTGTTTTATAGGCAGGGAAATAGGGCTTCCAAGCTATTAGCCAACAGGATTAAAGCAAGAGCAGCTCATTCGAGAATTCCCTTCTTATGGTCGCCTCAGAAGACCAAAATAATAAACCCTCAAAAGATAGCCGACAAATTTGCTAAATACTACACATCTCTTTATAACCTTAAAATTGCCTCAGACATATGGTGGACATGCCCATTGATAAAGAAATTCTGGGAAGAAGTGTGTCAGACCATTTCAAACATAACACAGTCGCTAATCCCTGCCCAACCAGCAATCTGCCTATTAGGGGTGCTAACCGATACACAGTTGTCTCGGACACAACAACGGCTGGTACAACCTCTATTAGCGCTAGCAAGAATATTAGTGGCACGACTCTGGAAGCAACCTGAGTCACCTACACTGGCTCACTGGAAAGCTAGGGGAGACCAGATTTTCAGATTCGAGCAACTAGCACACTGGGAGACCCACACTCCACTTCAGTTTTCAAAAATATGGCACAGTTGGGCGACCTACAGAGGATACGCCACTTGATGATCTATAAATTTTCTCTCTTCCACAAGTGCTCTTGTGCTGAATTATTAAACCTATGTACCGTGACCGGTTTGTGTTTATGTTCTGGTATGCTATGATTTGTAAAGTCCATTATGTATGCCTTGATTTAAGTGTAACGTCTGAAATTGGAATAAAATAAAAATTATTATTAAAAAAAAAAAAAAAAATTGCCTCAGACACACATCAGCCCTCTAAAATAGATCTTAATGACTTCCTTCAAAATGTTCATCCACCCCAGGTCTCTCAAGCCCAACTAGACACGCTCAATGCACCTATCTCATCTCAGGAAATTCTGAACACAATATCCTCTTGAAAAATTAACAAGTCTCCAGGCCCGGACGGCCTCATTAACGAATATTTCAAAACTTTCTCTAGTATTTTAGCCCCTCACCTCCTCGCCTGTTACCAAAATGTAATACAATCTAATTGGATCCCTTCTGACATGTTACAACAAGCTATCATCATTAATTTACCTTAGCCTGGCAAAAAACATGACACACCGGAAAACTTTCGTCCTATATCCCTAATAAGTACGGACTTTAAGGTTTTCTCCAAAATACTTGCTAATAGATTAGCAGAAATATTACCATCCATAATTGAAATAGACCAGGTGGGATTTGTCAAAGATTGTCAGACATCTGATGGAACTAGAAGTTTCCTGGACCTGATTGAGGTGGCCTGCTCTAGTGAAACACCTTCTCTGCTCCTATCTTTGGATGCGGAGAAGGCGTTCGACAGAGTTCACTGGGGATTCTTAAAGGAGGTGTTGGTGAGGTTTGGGATGTCAGGCCCCTTTTTAACAGGTTTACTCATTCTTTACTCTACTCCTTAAGAATATGTTTACTCCTCTGGATTAAAATCATACTCATTATCCATAACAAATGGCACAAGACAGGGGTGCCCACTTTCTCCCCTCATATTTGCTTTGATAATGGAACCATTGGCTCATGTTAGATCTTCAAATTCAGTCTCTGGAATTTCAGTATCAGGCAAGGACCACCGAATAGGCCTATTCGCTGATTACGTTCTTTTATTACTATCTAATCCTTATAGTTTACTACACTCCATAAATAAGATACTAACAGATTTTTCTAAGGCATCCTTTTATAAAGTAAATACCACTAAATCCCAAATACTGAACTTGGGTATTCACCCTAGTATTATTAAATCTCTCAAACAAGTATTTCAATATAAATGGGTGGACCATCACATCACATATCTGGGTATAAAACTCACGTCTTCCCCTTTAAATGTATTTGACACTAACTATATTCCTCTTTTCCAAGATGTCAAAAATAAACAGGCTTAAAAGACAAGGTATTTCTTGGTTAGGTAGGATCGCAGTAGTCAAGATGAATATTCTACCCAAGATCCTTTATGTTTTTAGGAATATACCAATTCAGGTCCCAAGATCATTTCTTAGGAAATTACAAAAAATGATCCTACAGTTTATTTAGGATAAGACAAGAAATAGGATAAGTTCAGAGATCCTCTTTCTACCTAGGAAGGAGGGAGGCCTGAGTTGTCCCTCTCTTATCCAATACTACAGAGCTACAATCCTACAGCAAATGAAGTGTCTTTGGCACGATGATACCTCCAAGGCATGGATTCAAATAGAGAAACACCTAATAGGTAAACATGCATTGAAAGATGTCCTCTTAGCTCTGTCTGTTCTAGTTCCAGCCAAGGTCTACTTTTTCTACCATGAGAACGATAGTGGCAGTATGACATTCGATTTCTATCAATCACAGCTTATTTTTTATGCAACCTAGGTATCTACCTATTACAATCTTGGAAGCCTCTATTCCTGACCCTAATCTCTCAACATGGAAAGAAAAAGCCATCCTTTCCATAGAGGATCTTTATGATCAAGAGACACTTAAATCATTTCAACAACTAACCAATACCTATAATATCCAATCTGGGGAATTTTATAAATATCTCCAAATCAGACATGTCTTAACAAACTTCCCTCTATCTTCATCAAATCCTCAAACTCAAACCCAAACTGCTTTTACTAAATGGCTACTTCAGGGATCTTCTGTGAGTAAAGGAATATCGATGGCTTACAAGTTTCTTGTAGCCCCAGTAGGTGATCCACTAGGGAAAATCAAATCTCAATGGTTACATGACCTATCAGTTAACATTTCACAAGAACAATGGTTCCCAATTGTTTGAGTTAATGACTTCCACCTCTAGAGGTATCAATCCTTTTGAAACGTCTAGAAAGATTTTCTACAGATGGTATCTTTACCCTGTCAAGATACAGAGATTGTTCCCTGGTGCTTCGGCTTCTTGTTGGAGATGCGAAAGTTCTGAGGGCACCTTTCTTCATTGCTGGTGGGATTGTAATCTGGTCGATACACTGTGGTCTAGTGTTTTCTACCAAATATCTAATATTTGTGGTATCCAAGTAATACCATCTCCACATCTGGCCTTTCTTTTTATTGACTTAGACACATTTCCTCTCAATATCAGAACAATAATAAGCCATTTTTGTATAACAACTTGTCAACTTATAGCGAGTAATTGAAAGTCTAGGTCTCTTCCATCTATTAATGAGGTGATCAAAGGAGTTCAAGATAACTGTTGGTATGAAGGAGCAGCAGCTTCTGTATTCCATAACAAAGAAAGGTTTTATACAAAATGGGACATATGGCTTTCTAGCTCACTACATAAGCCATCCAACCCCTCTAACTCTCTGGTACTGTGATAGTTTAAGTAGGAAGAAAAGTAGACACTTTCTCCAAAATCTACAAGTGGAAGTTGTACATAGTTGTAAGAAATTTATACCTTTAGATCTAGGTGTTACTGTATTTATGTTATTTATGTAATTACTCAACATAATGTATACATGACTAGAAATAATGCTATAAGGACATGATATGGTACTTATTTTAATTTTTGTACTTACCTTTTATTTCCTTTTACCTCTCATTATTTATCCTTCAAACCATATTATTGTTATATTTTATTATACAGTATAATTTCCTGCACTTTTAGTTGTACTGAACTTTGTACAAGTTTGTAAAGCAAATAAACAAATAAAAATGTTATGTTTAAAAAAAAAGCAACAATTAAACAGCAGTATATGGTAAATTATACGATTATTAAACAATAATAGTTTAAAAATGTTATTTTCTTTTTGATTTTGATTATTGTGAAACTTAGGAAAAATCGATCTATAGTAATATATATTCTATACAAGCAATATAAATCTTGCTAAGCAGCACTCAGCCATAAAGCAACCTTCTGTTCCTAGAAGAAACTGCTTCTCGCTGACCTAAAAATTCTTAGGGTGTCTTATGCTTGGTTTAAATATTGCCTCTAAATGACTGCAATCTGATGAAATGCATTTAAAAGAAATCTGTTGGCCATAAAATATTATTGCTTTATTGTTATATGCTGTACAGTAAAGTCTTCTTCCCAGCTTCACAATATTTTATTTGACTAATTTAGTCTGGATGAATTTCTAATTTTGGCGCAATCTATATTGGAAGTTTTCAGGGCACTTTAAAAATTATTTGTATTGATCTAGAAAAACATGCCAAGCTATCTTTAATTACCAATAATTACTACATCTAATATATAAAACTGAGTGTATGTATTTGTGTATGTATGTGTGTATGTCCGCTAAATGAATCCGCATCGTCGCAGCTACAATCACAAAATTTGTCACACAGGTACATCAGGTGTCCGGGAAGGTTTTAGACCGGGTCTCAGATCTACAGGATGTACCATTCCTGAGATATTCCCAAAAAATGCATTAGCCAAAAGAAGCCTGGTCACATGACCCTTATCAGCCAATAGAAGCTCGCAGGCTATTAGTCTCCACATGCACACACAGTTTCACGCCAGGTTTCCATAACAACCCAGCCATTTTCAGCTTTAAAGGGGCAGAACGCTGTGAATGACACTGTTAAAGGGGGTATTCCGGTTACCATATATGTAACTTATGTTTTAGACTAATTCATCATCAATCATTACCTAATATAATGTAAATTTCACATATTTACCGTTCAGTAGTAATAAAAGATGTTTTCTTCCACTGCTAACCACTGTGTTTCCTCATAAATTACCATGGCATCGACCTATAATTCAGGCCACCCTCAAAAGAAGGATTTAAAAGCCTGACCCCAGGTCCCACTAAGCCATGCCCTGACCCGGTCAGGCCATGCCCCCTCCCACTCCGCAGCCGATGGGAATTGAAAAAATGAAGGTAAAAATCAACTTCTGTCAGCTGCAGGGGTGGGAGGGAGGGTGACTTTCGCCCTGCAGCTTACACTCAGACTGTACAGTGCTGCTTTCTCAGAGTGAGCTGTTCAAAAGGACATCCCTTTGTTCGTCCAGGCCCTGGGCTGAATGGAGGACAGGGGCAGGCTGCTGTAGGGTGGCCAGACGTCCGGTTTTAGGCCGGACAGTCTGGTTTTCTGGCTCGCTGTCCTCCGTCCGGTGCAGTGCCTGAATGAACGTAGGGATATCCACCCTTTCAGTAGCTCACGCTGAGACAGCAGCCTTATCGAGAGCTGCAGCAACTGACTGAGGCTTCTCTCACGCCCAATCAGTCACTAGAGCCTGCAGACATGGCTCCCTGTGGCTGACTGAGGGGGAGAGATGCACCGGGCTGTGCCTAGCTCACTTTCAGGTCAGGAACTTCTTCTCCTCAGTGTCTTCATGGAGCCGGGGTATGTGGCTTCACTGGGACAGGGGGTGTGGCTTCACATTTGGGTGCGTGGCTAGTGAGGTCCGGCTTTCTGGGGTGAAGCCATGGCCCAACCCTTGCTGCTGTGCAGGTAACAGTTAAAGGGGAGGGCACTGTGGATGTTAATGTTAAAAGGGCAGGCACTGTGGAGGTCACTGTTAAGGGATGAGGGGACTGTGGAGGCCACTATTAAAAGGGGAAGCGGGGTACTGTGAGGTCACTGTTAAGGGAGCAGGGTACTGTGACAATCACTGTTAAAGGAGCAGTCGCTGTGGAGGTCTCTGTCAAGTGGGTCAGGAATGGTGGAGGTCAGTTAAGGGAATTGTAACCTATGGTCAATGTTAAGGGGTGGGTGCTGTAGAGGTCACTGTTAAGGGGGCGGGCCCCTATAGAGGTCACTGTCAAGGGGCTGGGGTGCTGTGAAGGTCAAAGTTAAGGGGGTGGGCTGCTGTGGAGGTCCCATTTTAAGGAGACAGGGCACTGTGGGGGGGTCATTGTTAAGTGGTGGGGACTGTGGAGCTCACTGTTAAGGAATCAGGATGCTGTAGAGGTTACTCTCAATATCTTTTAAAAGCACACACACAAACATTAAATGAAATAGATGAAATATATCCGGGTCCTTCTGCTAGTTCATAATACATTTCATATTAAAGGGCATCTGTCAGCAGATTTGCACCTATAAACTGGATGATCTATTACATGTGCACTTGGCAGCTGAAGGTATCTGTGTTGGCCCCATGTTCATATGTGCGCATATTACTGGGAATACTGAAAATTATGTTTCATTATTTGCAAATGAGCCTCTAGGACAGGGATCAGCAACCTCTGGCACTACAGGTGTTCTGAAACTACAACTCCCAAAATGCTCCATTCACTTTTATAGGAGTTATAAGAACAGCCAAGCATATTTGCATGCTGGGAGTTGTAGTTTCACAGCAGCTGGAGTGCTGCAGGTTGCTGATTGCTGCTCTAGGAGCAAAAGGGGCATTGTCGTTACACCTGGAGACTTTGTTTTCTCTGCAACTGCCGTACCCTATCCACTTTGATTGACAGGGCCAGGTGTGGTGATGCTCTCATTGGCTTGCCCTGTCAATCAAAATGGAGAGGGGGCAAGGCAGTTGCAGTGAAAGCAGAGCTTCTATGTGTAATGGCAACAACTCTGCTGCTCCTAGATGCTCATTTATATATATGGAAACATCATTTTTCTCAGCAATGCGGGCACATATAAACATGGGACCAACACAGATACCTTCAGCTGCCAAGTGCACATGTAACAGGTGAGCCAGTTTCATATATACAGATCTGCTGACAGATGCCCTTTAAATAAATACATAGTAACATAGTAACATAGTTTATAAGGCCGAAAAAAAGACATCTGTCCATCCAGTTCGGCCTGTTTTCCTACAAGTTGATCCAGAGGAAGGCAAAAAAACCCTGTGAGGTAGAAGCCAGTTTTCCCCACTTTAGGGAAAAAAATTCCTTCCCGACTCCAATCAGGCAATCAGAATTACTCCCTGGATCAACAACCCCTCTCTAGTAACTATAACCTGTAATATTATTACCCTCCAAAAATACATCCAGGCCCCTCTTGAACTCTTTTAGTGAACTTACCATCACCGCCTCCTGAGGCAGAGAGTTCCATAGTCTCACTGCTCTTACCGTAAAGAATCCTCTTCTATGTTTGTGTACAAACCTTCTTTCCTCCAGACGCAGAGGATGTCCCCTCGTCACAGTCACAGTCCTGGGGATAAATAGATCGTGGGAGAGATCTCTGTACTGACCTCTGATATATTTATACATAGTTATTAGATCTCCCCTCAGTCGTCTTTTTCTAAAGTGAATAAGCCTAATTTTGATAATCTTTCTGGTACTGTAGTCCACCCATTCCAGTTATTACTTTAGTTGCCCTCCTCTGAACCCTCTCCAGCTCTGCTATGTCTGCCTTGTTCACAGGAGCCCAGAACTGTACACAGTACTCCATGTGTGGTCTGACTAGTGATTTGTAAAGTGGCAGGACTATGTTCTCATCACGGGCATCTATGCCTCTTTTGATGCAGCCCATTATCTTATTGGCCTTGGCAGCAGCTGTCTGACACTGGTTTCTGCAGCTTAGATTTCTGTTCACTAAAATTCCTAGGTCCTTTTCTATGTCAGAGTTACCCAATATTTTACCATTTAGTATGTACTGGTGACTTGCATTATTCCTTCCCATATGCATAACTTTACATTTGTCAGTGTTAAACCTCATCTGCCACTTCTCTGCCCAAGCCTCCAGTCTATCCAGATCCATCTGTAGCAGTGTACTGTCCTTTTCTGTGTTAATTACTTTACACAGTTTAGTGTCATCTGCAAAAATTGATATTTTACTGTGCAAGCCTTCTACAAGATCATTAATAAATATATTGAAGAGAATAGGGCCCAATACTGACCCCTGTGGTACCCCACTAGTGACAGTGACCCAATCTGAGTATGTACCGTTAATAACCACCCTCTGTTTTCTATCACTGAGCCAGTTACTTACCCACATACAGACATTTTCTCCCAGGCCAAGCATTCTCATCTTATATACTAACCTTTTATGTGGTACAGTGTCAAATGCTTTGGAGAAGTCCAGATATACGACATCCATTGATTCGCTGCGGTCTAGTCTAGAACTTACCGCCTCATGTTTTATAATACATATTATAAAACAGTTCTGTTGCCAACATTAAAAAGGATGATTCACATAAATGCCAGCAGATTTATGAGTAACCATTTATATCCTTGTGTCAAACTAAGTAACATATTCTATTAGAGCAAATATTGTATCTTCCTTACCTTTCACCAGCATTTTCCTGACTGCTGTTTATACAGGAGGGGTGGAATATAGTCTCAGTCCATTTACCTCAATCTGTGTATTACTTGACGTGAGAACGGTAGGGGAGCAGCAAGGAAAATACATCTGATTGGCTCAGAGCACGCACCAGAGCTGTAACATCACAAGATGAACCCAACTCTCTCATTAAACATGAGAGAACAAAAATGTTCATGTATAGAAAGCCACAGAAGAACATATAAAACATTCCTAGGATCCCACCCATCAAATGATATACTAGAAAAAATCCCTGATGCTGCCTGAATAGGAAAGGTTGGTCTACCTGTTTATGTATTTGTTCCAAGGGTACCCAGTAGGCCAATCCATGCTGTTTTTTTTGTTTGTTTTTTTGTTTTAATTTAACAAGGAAATCACTAGTAGTCCTATAAACCCCGGCAGTTACACACTGTTTATTATATTTTTAACTGTCCCCCATAACAGTGACCCCCCACAACACCACATATCTTAACAGTGACCCCCTCAGCACCACACATCTTAACAGTGACCACCACAGTACCCTGCCTTCCTAATAGTGACCTCCACAGTGCCTGCTCCCTTAACAGTGACCTCTACAGCGCCTCAGTGACGGAAAATGGCTCTTAGGGAAACCGGGTGTAAAACTGTTTGTATTTCAGTGAGGCAAAGACTGAAGGAGCTGCGAGCTTTATGTGTCAGATTTATGTGTCAGGGTCACGTGATTGTGTGCATGTCAGTTAGGATATGTGAAAGACCTGAAATCTTCTATTGGCTATTTTGGGTCATGTTTTGTCTTGAAATCTTTTGTAACAAAAATGATAACAAAAACAAAATATACAATTGCACAAAAGAAAAGTCTAAGGTGCCCTATGAAAAATAATATCAAAAAGATATAGGTTGGCTCAAAAATTAAATAGTTATTTGCAGTTAGATGGGCCCATTGCTAAAGTTGAAAAATTGCCCTGGTAAGGAAAAGGGATAAATAATGAAGTGGTTACATAAGAACTTTACAAAAATGCTTTACGAAACCAGGAAACTCACATCAAGGCTTTCATGAACTTATATAGAAATATTTACTTCCAGCTGATACTGCAGGCAATATAAGAGTCTAGCAGTCAGGGTGCAAGTCTCATAATCCTGCAGTTATTTTACTCAAGAATAAAGCAGCCAGTAAAATATTTCAATTTATATCTTCTATCTTCTTGCTTATGTAACTTACAAAGAGGGACCCAATAAAATGTAAAACAAAATAAGTGCTTCTTTAAATATACAAATTTTTAAAACTAAGCTGTTATAAAGTAGATTTATTTAGCATATTCTGGAATCTATTCAAACATAACAGGTGTCCAATACAATTTTTTGCTGGGACTTGCAGGAAGCTGATTTCACTTATATAAGCAGATACATTAAAACTATTTATTGTAAAGGGAAAAATCACAAAACAGGAAAAAAATTGTGAATGCCACCTGATATTGTTTTGTTTGATAAGCTAACTGTCAAGAGAGGTCTGGGGTCCGGGAAGAAAGGCGGTCCCTTAGCTCGACCCGCAACCCCTGTCCCTGCCTACTTGCCTCACCCTAGGCTAAAGGTCCTAGGGGGACAACTGGACGACAGGCCCTAGCCTAGCTAGGGAAGCAGGAATGGAAGACAGACAAACAACGAAAAACACCAAGGAGGGTCAGACGGTCCGAGCTCGATATCAAGAGAGCAATAACAGGTCGAAAACGTAATCCACAAGAATGTCCAAGAAGCTAGCCGGGGTCAAGCACAGAGAGACAAAATAGCACAAACACAGAGGTCGAGGCGAGATCCAGGAGCAAGGCAGCGCCTGGATACAAGCAACAGGAGCTTAAGGGAGGCTGGTGACTGCTGGAAGACCAAATAAGCACTGGCAATGAGGTACAGCAGAAATAAACCTAAATACATACAGGACTCCTGCCCCACACCCTGATAGGGGCTGGGAACCTGTCAGTAAGATTAGCCCCAATCACAGAACACCAGGTAAAAAACAGGGCGGATGCCAGTGATGACAGCAAAGCCAGGTTAAAGGGGGGGCATGCGCTCTGCACTCAGAGTGCACGTAACTAGGGGCGCGAGTTGGGCGCGGCAACCCGCCGTGTCCCTAGAAACGGTTAGGTGTATGACTCCAAATAAACATTGAGCCATGTGCATGGAAGCCGGAGCTCCCCGCAATAACGCCGGACATGAAGACATCAGGCACAGAGGGACTGGCAGCTGAGGCACGGCGGCCAGACCTGCAGCCAGCCCTGACAGTACCCCCCTCCCAAGGGGGGCCACCGGACCCCTAGAGTTAGGAGACAGTTTAGATGGAAACGACCTATGAAAGAGGCGGACCAGTCGAGGGGCATGAAGACGGTGGGACGGCACCCACGTACGCTCCTCCATACCATAACCCTTCCAATCCACCAGGTATTGTATATACCCCCTCACTCACCTAGAGTCCAAGATCTTATGCACCTCATATTCAGGCTCTCTTGGGCCAAGCAAGGCGAGGCCGGGTCATTAGATGGAATAAGCGGAGGCAAAAACTTTTCAACAGAGACTTATGAAAAACATTATGTACCTTAAAGGATTCCGGCAATGCTAACCTATATGGCACAGGATTTATTACAGAAACCACCTCAAAAGGCCCAATAAAGCGCGGGGCCAATTTACACGAAGGAACCTTCAATTTTTGGTAGACAACCACACCTTGTCCCTCACCTTATAGGGAGGAGATAACACCCTTTTACAGTTTACAGCACGAACCATCGAATTCTGGGACGCCTGGAGATTCTTCTGAATCTCGTCCCACACTGTGCACATTGAATTATGAGTGGAATCAACCTGGGGATTGGTGGAAGAACCAGAATCAGAAAGGCAAAACCAAGGATGGAAGCCAAAATTACAAAAGAACGGAGAACATATTGTAGAGGAATTGACATGGTTATTAATGGAGAACTCCGCCAAAGACAGAAATTCAGACCAGAGATGCTGTTGATCTGAGACAAACAGGTGGAGATACTGTATTAACTCTTGGTTTAACCTCTCAATCTGCCCGTATCTCTCAGGATGAAAACCAGAAGAAAATGACGATATATTTAATTTATGACAAAACTCCCTCCAAAATTTAGCAACAAATTAAACACTGCGATCAGACACAATATTCTCAGGAATCCCATGAAGAAGTTTTTTAAGGGAAACAAAATGAGTCCTCTTAGAGAATCTGTCAACAACCACCCATACTACCGTATAGCCCTGAGAAACCTGCAGATCGGTAATGAAATCCATGGAAATGTGGGTTCATGGTTTATTAGGTATAGGTAACAGGCCCTCAGGCGGTAATCTAGGACATTTTCCCCGGGCACAAACGTGACAGGCTGACACAAAAGAAAATACATCCTTAGCCCAACGGGGCTACCAATAATTACGGGACAATAGTTCTTTAGTACCTCTGATACCGGGATGACCAGCCAGGGATGTACTGTGGGCCACTTTAAGACGTAGATGTAAGGGAACAAATAATTTGCCTTCCTGAAGGTCTTTCGGTGCCGAGGACTGACTGGCATGAATTTGGGATGCTAGGTTGGAAGAGACCACAGCAAGTACACACCCGGGGACAAGATAGTTTCAGGCTCAGATTCCAAGAAATCAGCGAGCCCAAAACTGCGGCAGAGGGCGCCCGCCTTGACGTTCTTGGAACCTGGACGATAAGTGACAAGTAAATTAAAACGAGAAAAAAACAGGGCCCATCGGGCCTGGCGAGCATTCAAGTGTTTAGCATTAGCCAAATAAACCGGATTCTTATGGTCAGTTAACACTATGAATTGTTTTTTAGCCCCCTCAAGGTAATGTCTCCATTCTTCGAGTGCCAACTTGATAGCTAACAGCTCTCTGTTTCCAATATCATAATTTTTCTCTGCACTATTGAATTTTTTAGAAAAATAAGCACAGGGCCTTAAATTTGTAAAGGTGGAAGGACCCTGCGACAGAACTGCACCCACACCACGTTCAGAAGCATCCACTTCTACAACAAATGGTTTCTGAAGGTCAGGCTGAACCAAAACCGGGGCCTTCATGAAGGCAGACTTCAATATCTTAAAGGCTTCTTCAGCCGATGGGACCCAAGTCACAACATCCGCTCCCTTCTTAGTGAGATCTGTAAGGGGTTTCGCAATCACGGAGAAGTTGTGAATGAACTTGCGATAATAGTTAGCAAAGCCCAGGAAGCGTTGGAGTGACATGAGACTCGTGGGCCAGGCCCACTCAGAAATTGCCGAGACCTTGACAGGATCCATCTGGATGTCCTGAGGCATTAGAATATACCCCAGAAATGAAAACTTTTGAACGGCAAACAGACATTTTTCTAACTTAGCAAACAGTTTATTGTCCCTAAGCCTTTGCAGCACAGTTCGCACATGACGAACGTGGGATTCCCAATCAGGGGAATACACCAGAATATCATCTAAATAAACAATGACATATTGACCCATAATGTCCTGAAATATGGTGTTCATGAAACCCTGGAAGACCGCGGGGCATTACAGAGACTGAATGGCATGACAAGGTACTCGAAATTCCCCAGCGGGTTGTTAAAGGCCATTTTCCACTCATCCCCCTGGCTAATTCGAATGAGGTTATATGCCCCACAGAGGTCCAATTTAGAGTACCAGGAGGAACCAGAGGTTTGATTCAGGAGGTCTGGAATTAATGGCAAAGGATACTGATTATTGACAGTAATTTGGTTGAGGTTTCTGTAATCTATACAGGGACGGAGATCCCCGTCCTTCTTCTCAACAAAGAAGAATCCTGCCCCGGTAGGAGACTCAGAAGGACGGATGTGTCCATTGGCTAAGCTGTGCTGGATGTATTCCTTCAAAGACTCCCTCTCAGGGAGAGTTAAATTGTAAATCCTTCCCTTAGGAAGTTTGGCTCCAGGGACAAGGTCAATTTTGCAGTCCCCTTCCCAGTGTGGGGGAAGGGTCTCTGCCAGGGTTTTAGAAAAAACATCAGTAAAATCAGAAATATACTCAGGAAGGGACTGAACAAGAGACAGGGAGGAATTCATACACAGAGGGGCAAGATGAATGGTGCACTGTGGACCCCACTTGACCAGGTCGGCCGTGCACCAGTCAATAACTGGATTATGGACCTCCAGCCAGGGAAACCCCAAAATTAAATCTACCAATAAGTCTTTCATGACTAGAAAACTTATTTCTTCAGAATGGATGGATCCCACGAACCATCTTAACAAGGGACCAATATGCTATGGAAAAGCAATACAAAGATCATATAGTAAAACTAAATATAAATCTTTATTAAATATAATAGCATTACAAGTATATTATCAGAGAATAGGCATGATGGATATATAGCAGAATACAGAGAAACACTGCATGGGGAGAGATGCTTACTGTCCTGTAGCAGAGCACATATAAAATGAAATATCAGAGAGGCAAGCTTCCACTAAAAATATAGTTGCAATGCCACAAGACAGTAGGCCACATATATCCCAGACCACAATGTACCTAAAAAGCACATGTAATAGGATATACTAAAGTGGTCAAATGCACATCACTATAGATATAAATATAAGGTAATACCATAACACTAGCGATCAAAAATATAAGGTTATATGGTCACCTCACACCATTAATCAATCTGGGAAGTCAAAGAATATAATGAAATAGGAAAAATATCTTGCCCAGCAAATATATCTAGTAGCGGGACCACATACCCTGAGACATGCTGGATACAGGCCCAAGCGTCTCTCACCACACATAAACACCTCAACGCGCGTGTTTCGCCACCCGGCAGGAGGTATCACAATAGTAAAGTGCAGGAAATATATAGTGGCTGGGGAGTAATCCCAAATGCAATCACCTGTTTACCCACTCACATGGGCGCGAATCCGCCATGATGGCCACCGCCGATCCTTCTGAGCGTCCCCACATCATCACTGCGCATGTCAGCAAATGTAATGACGTGTCCTGGGAGCACGTCCGGATCTCGATGTACATGGCATGCACCAGAGCGCGACCCAGCAGGCACAACAAGCGATTGCATTATTCGCACAAATTGGAGGGGAATGATATCAATAATACATAGATATCATATATCATTCGCAGCAATATGGTATAGGGGACCAAAGACATGGAAA
This sequence comes from Rhinella marina, assembly GCA_900303285.1. Classification (NCBI taxonomy): domain Eukaryota; kingdom Metazoa; phylum Chordata; class Amphibia; order Anura; family Bufonidae; genus Rhinella; species Rhinella marina. The sequence continues at coordinate 31,803 of ONZH01001736.1, forward strand.
AAGCTGGGGAGTAAAGAGGAGAGGCAAGGAAAAAGAAGAAAAAGAAAAGAGGAGGAACAAGGGTAGATCCATAGAATAAATCTATAGAATAGTGCATTATACAAAAAAGTGCCATGTTCAAATAATATATCAAATACAGAAAAATAAAAAATAATAATAACAACGTGCTAGACCACCTGATAATATTGTGACACAATGTGGTGTTCATCCCAAATTCATAAATAGTGAATTATATATGAAGTGTCTCTCTCAATTACATAATAAATAATCCTCATAATATTGTGACCTAATGTCCCATAAATTCATAAATATTCAAATATACATAAAAAATAATAAATAATAATAATAATAATATTGCCTACTCAATTTGATATAGCATAACTACAGTGATAAAATCCATATAAAATAGATATATAAAAATCCAAAAACATGCATAGATATTCCTCTTCCTTCTTCATACTTCTCTCCCTCCCCTTCCTCCTCCGTCTCCATTCCACCTCATTGTTTTCATATTATGTCCCATGTAGCATCCTGCGAGTGCGCCATCACGAAACACCCCAGATCAAATACCAACCTCAAAATAATAATAGACAAAAAATTAATTAAAAACACAGAAAAATAAATCCTGCATTAAAATTCACGCAAATTATAAAAAGGGTTTGAAGCTACTCGATTCGTTTAAATCGGGAATCATTGTGTTCAAAAGGACAATCCATTTTGTCTCCCTGCATAATAGGGCACGTTTGACATCACCACCCCTGGAACCCAGTCTAATCCGATCTATTCCTCTTACTCTAAGGGTCCTGGGGTCACATGAATTATGTTTCCGTAAATGTCTGGGAATTGTTTGCAATTCATCCAAATCTTTCTCTAAACAATCCACAGCAGCCCTAATTTTACTTGCATGTTCCAGGACTCTCACCTTTAGGGCTCTCATAGTCATCCCAATATAGATTAATTCACATGGGCATGTGATATAATATATCACTGCCTCAGTGTTACATGTGATGTTATGTGTGATTTTATACTCTTTCCTCTTGGAGGAATTGCAAAAAGTAGTAGAACGCAACATACATTTGCAGGCTGCACAAGTGCCACAGGAAAAGGATCCCCATTTCGGTCCCTTACTTCCAAAGTTACCTGCACTGGAAAATAATAATAGACAAAATTATTTTGAGGTTGGTATTTGATCTGGGGTATTTCATGATGGCGCACTCGGAGGATGCTACATGGGACATAATATGAAGACAATGAGGTCGAATGGAGACGGAGGAGGAAGGGGAGGGAGAGAAGTATGAAGAAGGAAAAGGAATATCTATGCACGTTTTTGGATTTTTATATATCTATTTTATATGGATTTTATCACTGTCATTATGTTATATCAAATTGAGTAGGCAATATTATTATTTATTATTTTTTATGTATATTTGAATATTTATGAATTTATGGGACATTAGGTCACAATATTAGGTCACTTTCACACAGTCAGTATTTGGTCAGTATTTTGCATCAGTATTTGTGAGCCAAAATCAAGAGTGGAATCTACAGAGTAGAAGTGTAATGGAAATATATGTACCTCTTCTGTGTGTTGGACCCATTCCTGGTTTTGGCATACAAATACTGATGAAAAATACTAACCAAATACTGACCGTGTGAAAGTGGCCTTATGAGGATTATTTATTATGTAATTGAGAGAGACACATATATAATTCACTATTTATGAATTTGGGATGAACACCACATTGTGTCACAATATTATCAGGTGGTCTAGCACGTTGTTATTATTATTTTTTGTTTTTCTGTACTTGATATATTATTTGCATATGGAACTTTTTTGTATAATGCACTATTCTATAGACTTATTCTATGGATCTACCCTTGTTCCTCCTCTTTTCTTTTTCTTCTCTTTCCTTGCCACTCCTCTTTACTCCCCAGCTTTTTCCATCTCTTTGGTCCCCTATACCATATTGCTGCGAATGATATATGATATCTATGTATTGTTGATATCATTCCCCTCCAATTTGTGCGAATAATGCAATCGCTTGTTGTGCCTGCTGGGTCGTGATCCGGCGCATGGGCTGTACATCGAGATCCAGACGTGCCCCCAGGACACATCATCACGTTTGCTGACATGCGCAGTGATGATGTGGGGACGCACAGAAGGATCGGCGGTGGCCATCATGGCGGATTTGCGCCCATGTGAGTGGGTAAACAGGTGATTGCATTTGGGATTACTCCCCAGCCACTATGTATTTCCTGCACTTTACTATTGTTATACCTCCTGACTAGAGATGAGCGAGCACTAAAATGCTCGGGTGCTCGTTATTCGAGACGAACTTTTCCCGATGCTCAGGTGCTCGTTTCGAGTAACGAACCCCATTGAAGTCAATGGGAGACTCGAGCATTTTTGCAGGGGACCAAGGCTCTGCCTATGGAAGGCTGGGTGAAAACCTGGAAACCTCAGAAAATGATGGAAACACCACGGAAATGGACAGGAAACAGCAGGGGCAGCATGCATGCATGTCTCTGAGGCTGCCTAATCCCACCATTACCCCAAATTCTCAGGCAACAGCCTGGTGGTTACCCTCATGGCAATTGTGCTCACACAGACCAAGAAAGGCAAGGCACATGCCCATCACATGTTAGGGAAACACCCAACTAGGTGCAAAGAAAAATTGTTTAGAGAGAGGGCCTGTAGGTGGACCTCCGGAAAAATTGTTTAGAGAGAGGGCCTGTAGGTGGACCTCCGGAAAAATTGTTTGGAGAGAGGGCCTGTAGGTGGACCTCCGGAAAAATTGTTTAGAGAGAGGGCCTGTAGGTGGACCTCCGGAAAAATTGTGGTAAAAGAGTGCCAGTTGGACCTCTAAAAAATGGCGTTTTTTGGGTCAGCGTTAGGCAAAGACGACAAGGAGGAGGAGGAGTAGAAAAGAGGAATCGGATACATAAGTAATGTTAATTTTTAGCTGCTTTCCCCCGGAGGAGATTTGAATTCCGGTGAAATCCAGGCTTTGTTCATTTTAATAAGCGTCAGCCTGTCAGCGCTGTCAGTTGACAGGCGAGTACGCTTATCGGTGATGATGCCACCAGCTGCACTGAATACCCGCTCTGACAACACGCTAGCGGCAGGGCAGGCCAGCACCTCCAAGGCATACAGCGCCAGTTCAGGCCACGTGTCCAGCTTTGAAACCCAGTAGTTGTATGGAGCAGAGTGATCGGTCCGGAACTCCCTCACCATCTTTCTGTACAGCTCCCCCCTACTCTGCCTAGACTGGGGACAGGTGACAGTGTCTTGCTGGGGTGACATAAAACTGGCAAAGGCCTTGGAGAGCGTTCCCCTGCCAGTGCTGGACAAGCTGCCTGCTCGCCTCCTCTCCCCCGCTACTTGGCCCACAGAACCATGCCCTCTGCCGCTAGCGGCGTCAGATGGGAAGGATTGTTTCAGCTTGTGCACCAGGGCCTGTTGATATTTATTCACTCTCATACTCCTTTCCTCTGCAGGGATGAGAGTGGAAAGGTTCTGCTTGTACCGTGGGTCCAGGAGAGTGAACACCCAGTAATCGGTGTTTGAAAAAATGCTTCTAACACGAGGGTCACGGGATAGGCAGCCTAACATGAAGTCTGCCATGTGCGCCAGAGTCCCAACACGCAAGAATTCCCTCTCCTCACTGGCCTGACTCTCCATTTCCTCCTTCTCCTCCTCCTCCAAGTCCTCCTCTTCAGCCCATACACGCTCAAGAGTTAAGAAGGACTGAGCACTGGTACCCTCTTCTGTCTCGCCGACATTCTCCTCCTCTTCCTCCTCATCCTTATCCCCCTCCTCCGATACGCGCTGAGAAACAGACCGGAGGGTGCTCTGGCTATCAAGCGACGTATCTTCCACCACCGTCTCTTGTGACAAGCGCAAAGCATCCGACTTCATGCTGAGCAGTGAGTTTTTCAACAGGCAAAGCAGCGGGATGGTGAGGCTGATAATGGAGGCATCGCCGCTGACCATCAGTGTTGACTCCTCAAAGTTGCTCAACACCTGGCAGATATCAGACATCCACGTCCACTCCTCATTGTAGACTTGAGGAATCTGAGTGACCTGACTACCAGTTCTGGTGGAAGTTGACATCTGGCAGTCTACAATCGCTCTGCACTGCTGGTAAACTCTGGATAACATGTTTAATGTTGAATTCCATCTTGTGGGCACGTCGCACAACAGTCGGGGAGCGGGCAGTTGTAGGCGGCGCTGCGCTGCCCTGAGAGTGGCAGCATCTGTGGTCGACTTGCGGAAATGCGCACAGATGCGGCACACCTTGGTGAACAAATCAGACAGATTGGGGTATGTCTTGAGGAACCGCTGAACTATTAGATTGAACACGTGGGCCAGGCATGGCACATGTGTGAGTCTGCCGAGTTGCAGAGCCACCACCAGGTTACGCCCATTGTCACACACAACCATGCCTGGCTTGAGGTTCAGCGGTGCCAGCCACAGATCGGTCTACGCCATGATTCCCTGTAACAGCTCTTGGGCAGTGTACCTTTTGTCACCTAAGCTCAGCAGTTTGAGCACTGCCTGCTGGCGCTTACCCACTGCACTGCTGCTGCGCCTAGAGCTACCGACTGAAGGCGCCGTGCCCACGAATGGTAATTCGGTGGAGGAGTAGGAGGGGTCGGAGGAGGAGACATAGTACGTCTGAGAGACCATGACCGAGGTAGGCCCCGCAATCCTCGGTGTGGGCAGTACATGAGCGGCCCCAGGATCAGACTCGGTCTCAGCCTCCACCAAATTAACCCAATGTGCCGTCAGTGATATATAGTGTCCCTGCCCGGCAGCACTTGTCCACGTGTCCGTGGTTAGGTGGACCTTCTCAGAAACAGCATTGGTCAGGGCTGATGGATGATGATGTTCTGTGACACCTGGTAGTGTAAGGCTGGGACGGCACATCGGGAAAAATAGAGGCGGCTGGGGACCGAATACCGAGGGGCAGCCACCGCCATGAGATTGCGAAAGCCTCGGTCTCTACCAGGCTATAGGGAAGCATCTCCAGGCTCAGCAATTTGGAGATGTGGACGTTGAGGGCTTGGGCATGTGGGTGGGTGGAACTGTATTTCCTCTTGCGCTCCAGCGTCTGCTGTAAAGACAGCTGAACGCTGCGCAGGGACACATTGGTGGACGCTGTGGAGGATCGTGGAGGTGAAGGTGTGGTTTTCTGGCGGGAGGCGCTCGTGCCGGGGTCCTGGGCAGGGGGTTGACTAGCAGAGGCAGTGAGTGACACAGGGGAAGGAGCAGTGGTGGGACCCGCAGGAGGTGAACGGTCTTGGTTCCATTGAGTGGGGCGTTTAGCATTCATATGCCTGCGCATGCTGGTGGTGGTTAGGCTAGTAGTGGTGGCATTCCTGTTGATCCTGGTGTGGCACAGGTTGCACACCACAGTCCGTCTGTCATCCTCACTTTCTTTAAAGAACCTCCAGACTTGCGAACATCTAGGCCTCGCCCACGGGAGCTTCACTACGTGAAACAGTTGCTGCTGATGCACCAGCTCTGGCCCTGCTTCTCCCTCTGGCCACACCACTGCCTCTTACAACCTGTTTTGGTGCAGCACTCGCCTCCGCCTCAGAAGCACTGTCTTTACTCGGCTTATCAACCCAGCTTGGGTCAGTCACCTCGTCATCCTCCGATTCCTCAGCCTGCTCCCCCCTCGGACTTCCTGCCCTTACAACAACTTCACCACTGTCTGACAACCGTGTCTCCTCATCGTCCGACACCTCTTTACACACTTCTTCCACTAAGTCAACAATGTCATCATCATCACCCACAGGCTGCGACAGTTGGAAAACTTGGGCATCGGGAAAGAGGTCAGCAGCAACCTGAGAAGTGGTTTGTGACTCTGGGAAGGGTCCAGAAAACAGTTCCTCAGAGTATGCCGGATCGCATTCCAAATTTTCCTGGGAGGGGGCAGACTGGGGGGGAAGGAGGTTGAGGTGGAGGAGCCAGAGGAGTGCTCCCTTGGGTAACGTGGGTGGACTGCGTGGAAGACTGACTGGTGGACGAATTACTTGAAGCATTGTCCGCAATCCACGACATCACCTGTTCGCACTGTTGTGGTTTCAACAGTCCTCTACCACGTGTCCCTGTAAGTTGAGACATGAAGCTAATTACGTGAAGTACAGAATGTGTCACCTGGACAGAAAATACGGATTGTGCTTTGTATATAGGTGGATAAGTTAGAGCTAAATTACGTATGTTATTACGTACCGTGCAGTATGGAGCAATTACACGGAAACTATTAGATTAGGCAGACTTGGTCTGCTTAATTGCAACCCAGACAAATGTCGCACAGAGATTTTTGTAATGTAGCTGTATCAGTGAGAGCAAAAGACCTTTTTTAATTAAGTGACGTACAGAATGTGTCACCTGGACAGAAAATACGGATTGTGGTTTGTGGTGACTGGACAGCTGAACTGTGACACACAGAATGGTTCCACACAGCTGTATGAAATCGATTTGTATCACTGAGATAAAACAACAAAAAAAAACTATTTTTTTTTATTTATTTTTTTTTATATATTTTTTTATATATATATATATATTTTTTAACGTGATGTGCAGAAAATATCAAAAAGCAAACTCAGCCCCTGCTTACTGTGGCTATTTTGACTGCAACCGAGACAAATGTCGCACAGAGATTTTTCTAATGTAGCTGTATTAGTGAAAGCAAAAGACCGTATTTGATTACGTGACGTACAGTATGGGTCACCTGGACAGAAAATACGGATTGTGGTTTGTGGTGAGTGGACAGCTGAATTGTGACACACAGAATGGTTCAACACAGCTGTATGAAATGGATTTGTATCACTGAGATAAATCAATTTAAAAAAAAAAAGTATTATATATGGCGATAGCTGCACTACTAGTGCCAGCCAGCCCAGCCAGGAGACAAAAAAAGTGTCTTGTAGCCCTTAGAAGGGCTGTTGGGTTCTTTTGATATTACTCCTGCCTAACAGAGAACTAAATCCAGGCCCTAAAACTCTCCCTGAAACGCAGCCGATCTGTCCCTAACGACATCCAGACAGCATCTGAGCCGAGCACCGCGGGCAGTAACTAGTATATTCCAGGGTCACCTGATCAGGCCAGCCAACCCCTGCTATCGACATGTAAGGGCCCTACGTGATGCTGGGTGTACCGCAGAGTCTCCTGGCTTGTGATTGGATGAGTTTATAGGCACCAAAAATTCAAAATGCGGGAGATGCCATTTCCTCGAGCATGGCGAGATACTCGTCCGAGCAGCGAGCACTTACGAGTACCCTAATACTCAAACGAGCACCAAGTTCGGAAGAGCATGCTCGCTCTTCTCTACTCCTGACGAAGCCGGGTGGCGAAAAGCGCGTTGAGGTGTTTATGCGTGGTTAGAGACGCTTTGGCCTGCATCCAGCATGTCTCAAGGTCCCGCTACTAGATATATTTGCTGGGCAAGATAATTTTCCTATTTGATTATATTCTTTGACTTCCCAGATTGATTAATGGTGTGAGGTGACCATATAACCTTATATTTTTGATCGCTAGTGTTATGGTATTACCTTATATTTATATCTATAGTGATGTGCATTTGACCACTTTAGTATATCCTATTACATGTGCTTTTTAGGTACATTGTGGTCTGGGATATATGTAGCCTACTGTCTTGTGGCATTGCAACTATATTTTTAGTGGGAGCTTGCCTCTCTGATATTTCATTTTATATGTGCTCTGCTACAGGACAGTAAGCATCTCTCCCCATGCAGTGTTTCTCTGTATTCTGCTATATTTCCATCATGGCTATTCTCTAGAGATGAGCGAACATGCTCATCCGAGCTTGATGCTCGTTCGAGCATTAGGGTATTCGCATATGCTCGCTACTCGGACGAGCATATTGCGATCCTCGAGGAAATGGCATCTTCCTCTTCCGGCATGTTAGGCGCCTTTTCTCAGCCAATCAACATGCAGGAGAGTCTTTGGTACCTCCTAGCATCACGTGGGACCCCTACAAGTCGATAGCAGGGATTGGCTGGCCAGATCAGATGACCTGGGAATATAAGAATCTGGTCCCGCGCTTCTCGCGTCATACGACGTCTGCATGAGATTAGGGATAGAGCTGCTGTCTGTCAGGGAGAGTGTTAGGGCCTGAATTTAGATGTTGGTTAGGCAGGAATCACCCACAAAGAACCCAACAGCCCTTCTAAGGGCTACAAGCACCTTTTTTTTTTGGTCTCCTCCTGGCTGCTGGCAGGGACTTGTAGTGCAGCTACCGCCATCTTGGCTGCACACGGTCGCAGTGACTGGTGGCAGAAGGGACAGCACGTGGTCCACACAGACCCAAAAGAAATTGCCCAAAGTCCTCTCAGTACTCATTTATGCTGCTGCTGCTGTACCTTGGCTTGCTGGGATCTGTAGTGCAGTCTAGGGAATACGTTTTTTCTCTCATTTCTATACACTACAGTCCAGTGAACAATTATGTAGTGTACTGTACAGTAGCGTCAGTCTAGGGAATACGTTTTTCTGTCATTTCTATACACTACAATCCAGTGAACAATTATGTAGTGTACTGTACAGTAGCGTCAGTCTAGGGAATACGTTTTTCTCTCATTTCTATAGACTACAGTCCAGTGAACAATTATGTAGTGTACTGTACAGTAGCGTCAGTCTGGGGAATACGTTTTTCTCTCATTTCTATACACTACAGTCCAGTGAACAATTATATAGTGTACTGAACAGTAGCATCAGTCTAGGGAATACCTTTTTCTCTCATTTCTATACACTACAATCCAGTGAACAATTATGTAGTGTGCTGTACAGTAGTGTCATTCTATAAAATACGTATTTTCTCTCAGTTATATGTACTACAGTCCAGTGAAAAATTTAGTGGTTTGCGGTAAAATAGCCGCCATTTGAAGACTACGTTTTTTTCTCATTTATATATACTACAGTCCAGTGAAAAATTCTGTAGTGTGCTGTACAGCAGCGTCAGTATATAAAATACATATTTTCTCAGTTATATGTACTACAGTCCAGTGAAAAATGTAGTGGTTTGGGGTAAAATAGCCGCCATTTACAGGCTACGTTTTTTTCTCATTTATATATACAACAGTCCAGTGAACAATTCTGTAGTGTGCTGTACAGCAGCGTCAGTCTATAAAATACATTTTTTCTCAGTTATATGTACTACAGTCCAGTGAAAAATGCAGTGGTTTGCAGTAAAATAGCCACCATTTAAAGACGAGGAGGGAGCATGTGAGAGGGTGTGACGTAAGCGCTCTCTCTAAGCCCCACCCGTCCTCCGGGATGTGTTTCTGATGCCTACCTGACCCGATCGAGCCTGGGCCTGAGAGGAGTGTTCGTTCATGTGTTCCTGGCGGGGAGCTGATGGTGGGCTTGTGGGGCGGTGAGGTCTGGCGGATCCATAGCGGCGACCGTGGCCGAGGGTGAAACAGCGGGAACTGCGACCAGTAGCGGCGGAGGGCTCGCGAGACGTGGGAGTGAGAAGCCCGGTCACATGGTCCGGACTCAGAGCCCTCGCGAGGAAAGACGAGGTGATCGTCGGAGACCCTGGTCGGACCGGCGGCGGGAGCCAATGAGTGGTGACGAGCGGCAGCTAAGAAGATTTGTTCCTGTGAAGGCGGTGAGGTAATGCCGTCTGTGATTCAGGGGACAGGAGGCAAGCAGTGACCGGCTGGATCCTATAAGGAAGAGAGTGTTCCCCAGTGATATGTAAAGGGGCTGATTGTCCTGGGGGGCAGAGAGTATTTGCTATATGACTCCTGCAAGACACTGAGGTGCTAACGGCTCCCTGAGGAATGAGCTAGACTCAAACGCTCTGGAACATAGCTGTATTGAGCATTTGCCTCATGAGAGCATACACCCTGAAAGATTGTGGCTATATATATGGATACTAAGTGTGCAAGATCCAGTTGAGGTCTGTGAACCAGACAGCTTGTAAATATAACTGCAGTCGGCAGCTGCTCTAGG